>JBCJKH010017277.1:0-22447 GCA_039877255.1 Loriculus beryllinus
CCTGAGCAGCTCTGTGCTCAACACCTCCCTTCCAAACCATCCCCATCTTCAGTCTTCTCCTCCCCTGCAAGCCTGCTGAAGGGATCCTCCTGGACCCAGCAAACACCCTTCCACCGTTGCCCTTGGAGAGCAAAAGACTCTCAAAGATGTGGAAGGAAGATACAGAAGGATAAATGCCATTCTCTGAAGGGCTCTTACATTGACCATACTATAGATGAGAGCACCTTCAAAAGAGCCTGAAATGGGCGAAAAACATGTAGAAACTCCCTGCAAAGGCACAGAGGAGCTGGCTGCACAGCAAAACAGGCTATTTAGTGTTGCTGGCCCCTCTCCACGGCAGAGACACCAAGACAACATCCATGGGTCCTGAGAAAATCTCTGCTCTCCAAGTGTTGTCCTTGCTTGCACAGTGACTGAGGAACCTGTGCCAGAAGGACTTCACAGACCAGGATCTGCTGATGGCTTATCTATGATGACAGACCACCTTCAGCTCTGTCCCTAGCATCATGACTAGCTTCATCTTTCTTTTATTCTGTGGGCAAAGGAGCAAGAAATAAATCACCTTACAAAGTGGACTTTTATTCTTCCCAACTTCCTACAATAATACCACCAACCAAATCCCAATGAAGGTGTTTAGCTCTTCTCTCCAACAAAAGCTAGCAGCATTCATAAAATCTGCCAAACAATGAATTTCAAAGTCAGTAAAGCCCATAGCTTGTGATGAATGTCAACACATCTAAGAAAACACCACAGGGTAATAATAGCAATAAGCAAAGGATACTAGGTTTATTGATCAAATCAGATATTACAAATCTTTCATTACTACAGCATCCTCAGAATCTCATCTCCAAAACCTCTAGGGTAGGAACTGTTAGCTCTACTTTAGAGATAGAGAACTGGAACAAAGAAAAGCCATCCCAGACAATTTCTGTAAGACAGGCTCTGCTGCTTTCTGTGGGTGCTTTGCTCTCCATAGCCACCCAGGGAGCACAGGTACCTAACATTCAGATGGGTAAAATTTTAAGTTAATTTTCTCTCTAAGGCCTACTCACTTAGACCTCAAAACAGTACCTCCTTTGCTGTATTTTACTGGTGAGCAATCACTTCAGGACATGACAAGGATGATGTGACTCAAAGTGTATCAAAAAGCACATCAACCAATTCTCATCCAACACACCTGGGCTAGGGTAGATGAGTCTTCCTTTCCTCTTGGTTTCTCCATCATGCATTTTCATTTTCCTATTAGAATTTGATGGTAAACATGAAATATCAAAATTCTTACACCACAGTTTGAGGTCAGACTGTGTCAAAGCACATAAATCAAAGCACGGTTTCAGTCTAGGGTCCTGACACCACTGAGCACAGGGTTAAAGGGGTTGCAGAGGAAGAGATGAGGCACAGAAAGACTCTGTTAAAACTGGTCACATGAACAGAGTGAGGGTCAAATTTAGGAAAAAAAAAAAAAAGAAGCCTTTATCTTTGAATTTATATTTGATTTTTCTTTAGTTTGAGGCAATATGTAAGACTTAGAGCAGCAGTTCCACTGAAAGATTTGCCCCGTGACACCACTTTAATGAGACAGAAAGTCGCACTCTCACAAATAAAAACCCTTAAGATGTGCCGGAGAATGGGAATGTACCCAGTTACCAACCTCCATGAATGGATCTGCTTACATTCCGAGACACCATACACAAAATGAAATCAGTAAGTTGTTATATAAATGTTTCATTAAATATCTTTTTCCTGTTTATAACTCACAGAAGCGTCTAAAGTAAATATTACAAAATTACTGAAAAGAACTGATTTTTATGACAATTGAATAAATGCTATGCTAGTTATGGGAATGATGCTGAAGTCAATGTGAACACATGTACCTTCCTCCCACAAGAAAACAATCAAAGCATTACATAATATCTGTTTTGTCCATTTGTCTCCAAGTTGTCACTTGCTAAGATTTGAATGAGTAGAAATCTAAACAAGAGCAGACTAAAAACAAAAATCTGTAAATACCTGTTCTACTACTGCTTGTTATAACCATTTTCAAGTTGTTTCTCTCATTTCTTTCAGAATATGTAATGGCTACAAAAAATACATAAAAATGAAGCTTTTTTTTCCTACCAGTAAAATAATGTAAAGAAATAGCAATGCAAGCACTGCATCCACCAGCCTTTGGAAGTCAGCAGGAGTCACCCACTGGGACCATCAGGACCTGCTTAGGTCCTGAAAAAGTGAAGCTGGTGGGAAGTCCTCGTCCACATCCTGAGAAACATTCCATAAGAAACCAGACTCAACCACCTCTTCCTGTAACACAAATGTACGATTGCCTCTCTTATGAGGCAAATAGCAGTGTCTGCTCAAAAGATTTGAAATGGAGACCAGTATAAATGATACAGACTTCGCTGGATAATCTGAAGAGTTTCTATGACTGCGAAAGACTCAAATTGAAGTCTTGCAGGGCAAAATGTGGGACACATTACAGCTGTTATACAGAACCATGTCAAGAGTGCTTCTGAATACTTGTTCTTCCAGTATCTCCAAGTGAACTGAGCTTCTAAGGATTTAAAATAACAACAACCAATAAACAAAACAAAAAAAAAACCAAACCAAACCCAAAACCCCCCCAAAAAAAACAAAACTGAAAACTGCTTTTATTTTCTGAAAACATGAAACAGGGCTCCTCTGGGCTCATGAAGCTCTCCAAGAACTTTAGAAAGGCAAAAAGAAAGTATTTAAAAACTTTAGACAAGAAATTCTTGGCAGCGGGGAGGGGATGGCTAGCTTGCCCCAGATGTTACTTTGGGGTTTTGCTGTTTGTAACTACTGGAGTGGATTTACCTCCAGGGTTTTCCTACTGAAGCTCTTACTTCACCAGAAACACCCTCCACATACATGAACCAAATTACTTGAAGAAGCCTGCATTATCTGCATGTCCATCATCCATGTGGCCATCCTCCACACATCATCACAAACAATCCAAATCAGAATGCTATAATAATTATGCTGGACTCTGTAGGCATATGGAAAAGATGATGTATACTGACAACAAAAGAACATGAACAAAATGCCTAAGATGGAGGACTGATGTGTCTAGAAACAAAATCTTCTCTAGTTCTCACAGAAAATCAGTGACAGGAAAGGAGAAAGATGACACTTTCCCTCCTTCTTATTCATGACAACCATTCCTCCACTGTACAATGGTTCTTATTCAGAGATTCACAGGGACTCTGCAAATCAGCCTTTACTGAGTTTATTATTCATGTTTCCTCTCAGCCATTCAAGATCATGAAGGACTGCAGCCATCATGCAGGCCAATCTTCAGTCCAAGCTATTAATAAATCTTGCACGTTATTACCTTTCTCAGCCACCACTGTTCAGATGAGATGGCAGAGATCACCACTGATCTATGAGGAAGTAGTTTTAGTCAATCATTTTTATGAGCCACACTGCTACTGTCTTCCAAGTTGTCCAATCCCATGTCTCAAGAGCCACAGGCTGGGAGTATCACTGCAAGTATACACAACAAGGATTTTCTTTAAGTTACAACTGTATGGATTAACCTTTTCTTGTGTTTTTCACGTTTGCAAGAGATGGCAAAGACGTATTAGCAAAGCTGCAGTAGCCAGAGCATACCACATCCTGCCCCCGTGAATACACCTGATAAACTAAAGCAAACAAAAACCCCTGCAATTGTGCTGCTGCTCTCTGTATTTTCTCTGGCATCAACCCTCCTCTTGCACCATTCATGCTGGGGGGGTCCAGGACACATTTCCATAAGCTCTATCAGCTCTGACAACGACCTGTGCCCTGGTGGCATGCCCAGTTACAAGATAGACTTTGGTCCCTCTCCACATATCCTATAGTCTGCCCTTCCATATCTTCTATGTTTTGTCTTTTCATGATGCTCACTTTCTGTAAACCACCTTTTCTGTGCAAAAAATTAAACACTTACAATGATGATGGCTTGTTATAGGAGATCTGAAAGCAAAAATGTGTGTTGTCAGAGGTAGTCCTAGTGATGATAACCATAAAAACCATCATGAGAATAAACACTAGTAATGCTAGTAGTAATGACCTAAGTAAAAATTCTTTTGAGAGTAAGTTCTCCCTAGTGCTACCACAGCTCTGAATAATGTCTGGTCCAGCCTGCTCATGCAGGAGCCCGTCTTCCCTACAACCCATCTGCTTTAAAAGTGCCTTCTGTAGGAAACTAATACCCCAGAGTTCCTTTTATGCTCTAGGGGAAGACCTCTCTGCAGAATGATCTGAGATCCAAGCAATTTTCTGCAACGTCTAGAGAGGGAGCCAGACATCTCTGCTCCCAGTTTCAATACATCAGCGCAGGTTGGATGACGCCAATCATAATGCAGATGAACCCACAACAAGGAGAAGCCCAAGGAAGAAGGCTCCAGTTTGCATCAATACACGTGCTTGGTGCTTGGAACAGTAGCATGCTTTGATGAAAAGCTATGCCTGAACACCAGTAAATAGCTCTGATGAAAGCACTGCAAATATCACAACATGTAATCAAGTGCATAAGTAATTTGTTATACAACAGACCTTGGAAAAAAACAAATCAGTTGATTATTAGTAATAACTATGTATATTGCAGCATCTCATCCCTGGAGGCCTCAAAAGAGGTCAGTTGTGCTGAGCACAGAACACTGCTAGAAAGCAAATCTGCCACAATATTTGGGCATCTGAAACTGGAATAAATGAGGGCTATACAAGTCACTTTATAAAAAAGTAAGAATATGTACCAACAATACAACAGACATGAAACTCATTTAGTGAACAACTTTATCAGATACACAGCAACAAAGAATGTCTCATTATTCTCCATAAAGCATATCAAACCAGAATTTTCATTTTCCAATAATAAACACTGAACATTTGCAAAGTAATTGATTTCCTCTTATATTTTCCTTCCCATTCCTGATGCTGCTGGTTTGCAAAGACAGAGCAGATAATGTAGATCTGCATGCAGATCAGCTATGATAGAACAGCTCTTTCACTCATTTTTTTTCTTCTTGTTTTACATAGTATCAACAAATGAGATCAGTATCAGATCTGCATTTACAGAAATACATCGTTCTATCTCATGTGCTTGTTCCTGTGTCAAGAAACCGAAAGCTAGGCATTGGAAAAATATTGATTGCCTCACACTTCTTTTTTTTTTTAATACAAATGGGGCTTGTATGTAATTTTTACTTCTACGTTTACATTATAATCATGAATTCAGGAAACTAGAGAACCAAACAACACAGCACCAAAAATGTAACAACCACAAGACTTACTGCTGTGTATTTAGGGGAGAAATAAATCAACTTCTTTTGCTCAGCAAAACCACATGGAGAAAAAAGTAAGGGTCTACTTACACTGTACAATCAGCTGTACCAAAGCTTCTCTGGGCTTCACATTAAACCCATTATACTGGCTGGTCTGGCACCTGTAGGTTCCTGTCATTTCCCTGGACACGTTCACTATCCTCAGGATCCCATCGTAGCTCTCAGTCTGCATTGCTCCATCCGGCATCACAACTTCCTTGTCTGCTCGGGACCAGAGAATGATGGGCTTGGGCTTCCCTGTCACCTGGCACTGCAGTTCGATTGTGTCCCCTTCCCGGGTGACCAGGGGTGACTTTTCTTGAGGAACAGTCAAATTGGGTGGGACTTTAAAGAAAAAAAAAGAGACGGTTCAACAATTAGCATTGCAGAGACATCAGATGGCTTTCTTGCTTGTTACAGTCATAGCTGCATATCAAGAAGTAGTTTATACACACAGACAGCATATGCTGACTACATAGAATCACAGAATGTTTTGGGTTGGAAGGGACCTTAAAGATCATCTAGTTCCAACTCTCTGCCACAGGCAGAGACACCTTCTAGTAGACCAGGCTTCTCAAAGCCCTGTCCAACCTGACATACATTGGAAGGCTGTGCAATAATACTATATTTATAAGAGAAGGTTTTCAGATGCCTGAAGCTGTTTAAGTAACAACCCCATCATGAAACATACTTACCTCCTTGTGTGTCTCAGATATGTCATTATATATGCCAATATGCCATTACAGTGTACATCAGCGCATTTGGACCACTGGTTACAGCTAGCCCTCTTGTCACTGCAAGCTATGGCTTTCCTTTTTATGTGCATTTGGCACTAAAATCCTTTTTCAATAACAGACTGCTTGCTGATTTTATCCAGCCTGTAATGGCCACGCAATGGGGAAGAATCATACCAATTCAGAAATCAGTTCAGAATTCAAAACCTGAAACCAAAACGCAGTTGGAACAGGAGGCTTATCAAAGTAGTGATTATTTTTTTCACAGAGATTTGCATTAAGAAATCCAGCTGGACATGTGAACAACTGCTTTCAATGAAAGTTAGACACCCCCTTGGAGCAGGAATACCTGGCACTGGTGCACAATGAGCTGGTGATGCCCAAGGACCCATCCTTTCTCATCTCCACAGTCTTGCAAGAGCAAGACTTTTAATTGCCCACTGCCTCAGAGCCACAGCTCTGAACTGCCAGTCCTTAGTACTGAGTAGAGCTTACTTTCCAGGGAAGAGATACTGCAGTGCAAAGGCAGAAATGTCATGGGAACACAGCAAAATCTTGATGTGCATCACAGTGACCTTCCACCATTGGTCTCATCAGAGGTGGCCCCTATGCCTCAGCCATTTAGGTGACAGCTTTTGAGAATTAGAGAGCACTGCAAGCTCCGTTGGACTGATAAGAATGCTTTTACCATGTCTAATTATCATTCCCATCTCATCATACCTATATTAGATTTACAGCCAATTTCTTACTCCTCTCTTAGTGCAACACAAACAGAAGTGCTGCCTCTGAAGCTACTTGTCTCTAGGTGATGTCTTTGGCACCACCGACACTTACTTAAGGGGGTACAAGCTGTTGTGTGGCGGGTAAAAATGTGGGAAAAGGTGATTCAAACACTGCCCACCATCTCTTGTCTTTTGTGCCTTCTGAAAACTCAGCTGTCATGGGTCTTTGTTCTGAATCACAAGGAAAGATGCTTTCTGCATTCCTTCACAGGAGCATTGCCTTTCAACATTGTCCTGCCCTCAACTACTTTCCTTGAATGCCAAGACTGACAAAATACTGCCTACACTGTAACTCCTGTCTACAGGCAAAAATAATCAGAAACTATTTTCAGGCCCCCAGACACAGAAACCACAGACTCATACCAGTGAGAAATAGTTCCAGTTTTCCCCTGAGATCTACCTTGTGTCTACAGACCTGACAAGTCTGCTAGGAATCAAAGCTTAAATCAGGGACTTTGATAGGTACCAAAATGCTGTTCTCAGCTGTTTTGAAGGCTTTAATAGCTCCTTCTGAAGCTGGTGGGACATGTAAAAGCTTTAATAACTTTTTCCACAGGAGAGTAAATGAAAAATTATTTTATAATTCAAATAAAAGAAGAAAAAAAAAACCCAAAAAGAGAAAGACTGTTTAATAAAACATTCCTTAAATTAATAAAACATTCTTATTTTTCACTTGTGTCTGTATGTATTATAGAGGGTCTTGAGCACAGGCCAGGGCCCAGGGAACATGGATAACTTAGAGACAACCCAGATGGGAACCATCTCGTGGAGATGCCCAAAAGGCCCTGGTGAGGGATGGGACAGAGAAATCAGATGAATCCTGCTCTGTGGCTTTCTGAGCTATTCTGACTGCACTTTTCTACAAACGTGTGCACCTTCCTCTCCCTCATTTGTAAATCCCATGCTTTTGCTGTGAAGCACATGGTGCTTGTGCTGGACCTGCACCAGCCAAGTGCTTGTGATGGGACTTCCTAAAGCGAGCACATCAAGTAGATACCAAAGGGCCACTTTCTAAAGCAATGTTCTATGAGAACGGAGGCTAAACTACAAAAAAGGTACTATTCCAAGAAGAAAAGTACAGTTTAGAGAGAATGGTTTCAAAAGACACCGTGCAGTGCCTGTCTATAGGAAGGAGCCTCCTGAGCATTTTTTTTCTAGCTCATCTGGCTTGTGAGTTTTCAGCTTAGTTCAAATACTACAAAGCCTTGTCTGGAGCTGTAAAACACATTTACTCTGTTCCTCCATTTCTGGGCAGTGTACCTGCTTCCTACTGTGAATGTGCTTTGATTAAAGCATGTCCCAGTTGGTACAGATGCTGCAGGCTCCCTCGTAGCTCTCCTCTCACCCCCTGCCCCTCTAGCACCTCCAGCTCCCTGGGAAGCACAACCTTCTCCTGCCTCAGGGATTCACTGACTATGTGGACCATGAGGCCGTGACATGGGGTTACAGCCTTCAAACAAACTACCTGCTATCAAGAGGGAAAAGGTGTGCTATCTGCTCTGTGCCAACCTAGACTGCTACCTACAGGTCTGCTTGCAAACCCATGGTCCAGATGGGTCCAAGACATGAGTTTTCCTTTCACAAGAGTGTTTGTGTAGACCTGTTTCTGGACATGTTATGCTGGCAGCCTATTCTAGACTCCATCTTTTCCAGACAGACATCAGAGCAGCAGGTCTGGATTACAAACTCACACCCTGTCTTAGCCTCAGAAATCGCCCACTTTCTGGGTGAGAAGGGCTGTAACATCTCATTGCAAGCACCAAGCCAGGAACAAGGCTTGCCTTCAACACAGCAAGTGGTCCCACACAACTGCTGCCTGTTGAAGGCAATGCCTGATGGAAGTGAGACAAAAGATGAGTGAGGAAGAAGTAAAGTCAGCTTCATGTGTGGAGGCTGACCCAAACCTGCTCTTGAAACAGGAATGGAAAAGGGAGGTGATTCTCCCCTTCTGCTCTGCTCTTGTGAGACTCTCCCTGCAGCACTGCGTCCACCTCTGGGGCCCGAACGTAAAAAGAATGTGGAGCTGTTGGAGTGAGTCCAATGGAAGCCACTAAGATGCTCAGAGGTCTGGAGCACCTCTGCTATGGAGGCAGACGGGCTTGTTCAGCCTGGAGAAGAGAAGGCTCTGGAGAGATCTTAGAGCAGCTTCCAGTGCCTAAAGAGGTTGACAAGAAATATGGAGAGGGGCTTTTGACACGGGCATGTACGGATAGGACAAGGGGAAATGGCTTTAAACTGACAGAGGGGAGATTTAGGAAGTTCTTTCCTGTGAGGGTGGTGAGGCACTGGCACAGGTAGTCAATAAATGGACAGATTTAGTGTGTCCATGAGGTGGACCTAGAGAGGAAGGCAGATAGAGATGTACGACTGCAGCTGAAGGCTCATGAAGACTTGTGTCCCATGGAGCTGCACTGTGGGGATGCAAGAAGGTACCAGCCCCAGGCTCCAGCTGCAGGAGCCTGCCAGCTGCAGGAAACATCTCAGATCAAAGGGCAGGGGAAATTCAGAAATTTGTACACTCAAACTATGAATCATATAAGGAAGAAATCTAGAAAGAATACACATTGCTTCTCATGGTCGCATTCTGCTTCTGGAAGCATTGGAAAGAAAGGAGAGTGAATGGCACAGGATATGCATCTTGCAAGGGGGAGGGAGGGGGTAAAATAAAAAAAAAAAAAAAAAAAAGAAAAAAAGAAAAAAAGAAAAAAAGATGCATACCAAAAAGGTCCTGTGCAACTGTGAGCTAGTAATTTACCTCCCATTTAACTCAATTTTCTTTCTGAATAATAGAGATAACAGTACTGCAAAACTGTACACTGCCAAGATAAGGATCAGAGACTCTGAGGTCTGCCGGCAGGCTGATAAGATAGACTGTATCAGTACCCCAGATGGAAAGATACCTTAAAATAACCTGACTCATCTCCTCTGGCATTTTGCAACACAACCAGTGTCTGCCACATTGTAAGCCAGTCAATGTATTATTATGGTTTACTGTATTTATTAATGTTCTTGTTACTGGAAACAGGGAAGGAGAGAGGAGGGACAAGGCCATCTATTAAAACAAATCATTTCATGGGCAAGGCCATAAATAAGAAACCTAGCTGCAGCTTTCATGTATCACATTTTACTGACAGTGCTTGAGACAGTGAGCTCTCACAATTTATTTCTCTGCTCCCAGCACAGTGGTTATGGCCATGGATCCCCCCTTAACTCAGATGCTGATTCTCTACTAATTAGGAAGAAGGACAACACTGAATTTTGCTCAGGGAGGGTTTTATTGCAGGGTTTCCCTTTTTTATACCAATCTACTTATTTTCACAAACTTGCAGGGACTTAATTAACTCCAAGATGTCTATTCTGCTGTCAAATTTGGCTTAAATTAGCTACAGGGTCAAAAAATATCAGTGGGTTTGGGGACCTGCGACACACTAACTGACAGGCACTGGCAGCCTGATTGTGTATGACTTGTTTTCATAAGCAATAAAGCTGAAAATAGCCACAAAAGAAACTCAATTCAATGCAATGGCCACAGAGAAATCAAGAAGACAAAGAAGGGGGAAATTAGAGAACTGAGGGGAAGTTAATAATTTGATGTTTTTCTTGCTTTACTGTGACCAAAGATGTAGGGAGGCCCCAGGACCAGGTGGCTGACCCTGCTGTGGAGGAAAGCGAGTCTGTGTAAGCAAAGGGTAGAAACAGAATCACAGAATCACAGAATCGTTTAGATTGGAAAAGACTTTTCAGATCCAACCATTAACTTAGCATTGCCAAGTCTACCACTAAACCATGTTTCTAAGAGCCAATCTTTTAAACACCTTCAAGGACGGTAACTCAATCACTTCCACAGGCAGCGTGTTCCAATGCCTGACAATCCATTTGGTGAAGACATTTTTCCTCATATCCAATCTAAACCTCCCCTGGCACAACTTGAGGCTGTTTCCTCTCTTCCTATCACTTACCACAAGGATTCACAAACAAAGATGAATGAGCAAAGGTGGGTGAACAACGGCACACAAGCTGAAGCACATGAGCAAAGATGCAAGAGCAAATGTGCAAGGGTGTGTGAGCAAACGTGCACAAACAAGGGTATGTTAGCAAAGGTGCTGCAAGTGGGGCAAGCAGAGGCAGGTGGCAGCCGAGCAAGAAGTGCTAAGCCGGTAGTGGGGGAATTTAACTCTTAGCAGTTTAATCTGTTCCTAAAGCAGGGAGTTATCACTTGAAAAAGAAATGTGCTAGTACCTCCTTCAAAAACTCATACTATTATTTTTTGAAACTGGCAGTGGCACATGCAGAAGATATATGTCTGTTGATATATGTCCACTCCTGGCTCTTAAATAAAATGGTCTGAGACAACCTTTGCCTCTATAAGTTGCTGACTCACCAGGTCAGATGGCAGAAGGTACCACTGTATTCTTGTTCTGTTTTTGCTAAACTGCTCCCTAGATAAATGTGTGTCTGTTACTGGAATTAGCAGCCTGGACTAGATACTGCCATCTGATCTAGTGTAGTAGCTCTACTGTAATTCCATAGGATCCTTGATCCAGCACAGGCACTGCGTCTATAGGAGAATGGACACTGGACCAAAGTAACTATTTCAAAGAAAAAGCCAAAGTGCATGAGCCTAATACATTTATTCACTGTGTATTCTCGGTCAATACAACCTAGTTCTAGTCTACTCTAGATCTTTGAAGTCCTGATGGGTTAAGTCCCTATTTTGAACCTCCAGATAGCTTAATTAAATGAGAAAGAGCCAATGGCAGAGGCAAGAATCTGTTTAGAGAAATCATTCAAAGGGTCCAAAGGGGCTCTGCACAACCTGATCTGCTTGAGTCCCCTGCTCATTTGCAAGATGTTGGACTTCATGGACTTTAAAGGTCCCTTTCAGCCCAAGGTAACCAGTGTGAGAAGGACTAGCAGCCCCCAAAATGATGACACCATAGTAGGCTTGGGGAAGACAGTATGACTCCTGAGCTCTTTACTGTGGATTACAGATAGCATAGGTGAAGTAAGGGCTACTGTCACTTCTGTGTTCCCTTGAAAGCCTTAAAAAGGCAGAAAGAAAAGACTGTCAGTTCAAGCAGTGATGGGGAGGCTGTGGAACAGTGTGATCAGGCTGCTTAAAATGGACTAATCGTGATAGCTAGTAATTTTAGGATAAAGAGGAGAAAAGGAGTGTTTGAGCTGCATATCAAGAAATAATCCATACTGGAGATTACTCAGAGATAATCTCCCAAAAGAAGTGTTGGAAGTCACATTGTTCAAGTAATTTAAACAGACTATTAAAGCATCTACGCTGTAGTGGTTCAGAGACAGGGGTGAAGTTATTTGTGTGTTCTTCTTCTCTAATATATATGACTCTGAAGATCTGAATCTCCAGTATTAACCATCCTCTGCCCAAGAGATGTATTTCAGTCCCTGTTCATGATTCATACTCCTTAAATGATGGAGGGGTTTGCTAAGTCAGGACAGACTGAGCTGTGATGTAGGAAGCCAAGCTGGTATGTAGAATGTATTTTATCATGATTATATAGCCTTTGAAGGGTAGCAAGTTATAATTATTTAGGTTCTCTATACATCTCTGTAAACAGAGAAAAAACTGCTCAGCATACTTAATGTGTGTTACTTTTAGAAGTATTGGGAAATACCAGGGAGTATATGCTGACAGTCTCCAGTGGCAAGAAAACAAGAGCACTGGGGGAGAATTGCAGATCCAGCCAGATGATTGAAAAATAAGCTAAGGTCAAGAGAATTTACTTTAACCTTTCCATGGTCTTTCACCACCATGAAAGAGGATTTATCTAGTTATTCATCTTGAAGGTAGATCAAGAGACCTGTAAGGAAATCATGTCTTCATTTCAAGGTTGCTTTTTTCTCATTGTTCCAATTGCCTGTGGGTTGTCCTGCCCATATGCAAAGAAGAAGAAGCACCGCAGACCATGTTTTCTTGTGCACAAGACTCTTTTAGCAGCAAGTGAAGACATGAACAACTACAGATCTCATGTAGGGGGTTTGAACAAGATATCTGTTTAAACAGTGGAATAATTCCAGAATCAGTTGGAGCACCCATAACTTAAGTTGGGCCAACCACAATTTCTTGGAATAGGTTTCCCAGAGAAGCTGTGGCTGCCACATCCCTGGCAGTGTTCAAGGCTAGGTAGGATGGGGCTTTGAGGAACCTGGTCTAGTGAAACATGCCCTTGCCCATGGCAAGGCAGTTGGAACTAGATGGTCTTTAAGGTTTCTTCCAACCCAAACTGTTCCATGGTTCTGATTCTATGAATCAGTACTTATAGCTCAACATACTTTTAATAACTTAAAATACCACCATACTTTTCACACTCTAAAAAGGAACATTTTAAACCCAGAACATACACAGCCAGCAGCAATATAGCCAAATTAGTTTTCAGTGATCTCACAGGAGTCGTGCTGAGGAGTTCCATCAGCCATATGCAATGTGAGAAGATAAGTCAACTCCACAGCCTTCCAGGGAAGAATAAAGAGACTCTGCAAAACGTGGCAAATAAAGAGGGTGTCTTCTCCCAGAAACTCAGCTGAACTCAATCCATGGTGGATGAATGCATCCTGGAGGTATCAGATTTCCTGGGAGGAAAACCCAAGTGGTGGGGAGGGAAGGGGCTGCACAGCAGGAGGTTGCCAGTCCTCACCCCCTCCTACAGCCAGTCATGGCCCAGGCTGTGTGATGGGAAGGGATGGCAGCTCCCAAAGATAGAATTAGAAAGAAAAATCTCTGCACATTAAGTACTAAAATAGAACTATAAGAGAAAAGCCTTTTAACAAAATCCAGCATTTATCTGTCCCTTCTGTTCACCTATTCTTTTCAAAAACAAGCTCCAAAGATAGTGGCCAACAAAAATAACCAATTTACTGTAATAATGAAACATCTGTCTATTTTCTGGTATGTCTCAGGGTTGCCAGTGAATGATCGCTCTGGACAGTGTTTCAGGTTTACAAATATCTTAATTGGACCACTAATTATCTCATAAAAAACAATGTTTTCATTATGCAAAGAGGAAGTACTGCAATTTTAATAAACATTTAGAACTAAAATGAGGGTCTCTTATGTTTCATCAAAGGAGGAACAAGATGACCACAGGACACATATTTCAGATAGAGATCAAGGCCACATGTCCCAACATATCAGCCTGAACATTTACTTAAAATCATAGAATCATAGAATAATTAGGATTGGAAAGGACCTTAAGATCATCCAGCTCCAACTCCCCTGCCATAGGCAGGGACACCTCACACTAAAGCATGCCACCCAAGGCTCTGTCCAACCTGGCCTTGAACACTGCCAGGGGTGGAGCACTCACAACTTCCTTGGGCAACCTCTTAAAGTCCCTCACAGTAAAGAACTTCCTCCTTATATCTAACCTGAACTGCCCCTGTTTAAGTTTGAACCCATTTCCCCTTCTGTTCTCACCAGAAGTCAAAACATGAGGATGTATTGTTTGAAGCTTTTTAAACCTTCAAGGGAGTTCTGTATAATCAGCAAAGTATCATGAGTTAGAAACCATACATTCTAGCCAGCTTCCAGATACTCAGAGACGCCAAAATAATTCACATGCATTCCCCAAATTGCTAGTACTTTAGGAACCAGCACACAGTCATCTTCTCAAAGCAGAGGGCCACAAAAACAGTGTTAGAAATCCAAGGGACGTCGTCAGTAGTTGTGCTGGTGAATCACAGAGCAAAATCAGGTCACACCGCCATGAGAGGAACGCTACAGACAGGCTTTCATACTGAATATGTGCAGGCAACAATTCACCATAGCAAAAAGCTATATAGTCAACATTTTCTATACAGTCAATTTTATTTGTCCTCATTTCTCAGGAATCAACTTGCTTCTGGAAATGAAGTTACAAGACTGGAGTAGTTAACCAAGAACAGAAGGAAGGATTTCTTCAGAAAACACAGGTGCTAACTTTACAAGCAATTTAAGACTTAAAGGCTAAAGTCTGACAAAGGAATTGACCCTGGTATGCTCTCTGGGTGTGAAGGGATATGTCCATAGGTTTTAACAGAGTTCCATCTTCCACAAACCGAGTTCTAGCCTACAGCACCTCACAAACGTTTCCATCTTGGATATTGCCATGCTGTAGGGAAACAAATATATATATATTTCTATTTTTGGAGCCAGGGTTGTCTGTGCATGAACATGAACAAGAACAAAAAGTCAGCAGATAGTTTTATAGTATTTTCTTTTAGCTACAACAGAAAGTGCAACACTAAAAAGGCATCTCCTGCCTATTTAAAATGTCTTATACCTTCACAAAGCTAACTCTGAATGTACACATTACATCCTAGAACACACAAACAGGTTGGAAAGTGTCATGGCTGAAGTATGGAAAGCACGCTTACAGGTTCTGTAAGCGCAAAGACACGCAGCAAACACCAGTGAAAAGTGACCAGGTCTGGAAACAAACAAATTCAAGATGTCTGGATCTTGACTACTAGCCGAAAACAAAATCCCATGACGTGTGTTGATTCTGTAACTTTATTTGCACTTAAAGACTGGCTGCTAAGCTTCTTATCTGAAGAACCACCACAATCAATCAGGAGTTGCTAGCTCTGTTAGAATTAGTCTATTAGATCCAGTGGAGGCTTATTTAAATTGCTGATTGAGCCAGGTTGACTTTTGTAGGAAGGGGTCCTGCTTCTTCATGTTCCTCACTCTTGCATCTAACCACAACGAGTGCAGAGGATGGGTATCTGTTCAATTTTTGTTCATTCATGTATTCCAGATCTCCATAGATGCTCAGCTTCTGGAAGAGTGAAACAATTTAGTTTCAGACAAAGACTCTCCATATTGGGAGTAAAATGCATTTCATTATACAACTTTATTCCTGGTTCTGATGGCTGCAGCCCTCCAATACATGTGAAGCCAGGCTTTCTTTACCATCTGAAATTCATGGCTAGCACAAGATTTGCATCCAAAAGAAAGTACTAAAGCTGCGAGAACAGTAGATACAGTGCCTGTGTAACACCAATAACATGCTGTCACTTCTGTTCTCACTACTGATCCTCCTGGATTAAACCCATGCTGCCTTCCACCTACACCATCCGACCCCCAGTATAGCTTCATTCCCAGAGAAATCAAAAGCAGCCTCTACTTGTTAAGAGTAATCTGAAGGCTGTCGAGAGGAGAATGCTACAAACCAAAAGACATCTGTGCTGTCTGAGTAAGGCTCGAAGCCCCCATCAGCCTCGGGGAGGAGCAAGAATTGCTCAGCTATAGAATCATCATTTAAATAACACACAAAGAAACACTCAACCTCTTTCTAGTTGAAGCTCCCCAAATATTTCTTAGTCTCTAGCCAGGAACATAAAAGTAGTATCATTAATACAATAAAAACTATTATAAGTTATAAAATAGCAGTACCTCAGATGGAACATACTGCTCTACAGCTGTAGCTACAGTTGCACAACAAATCCAGAGCAGCACCAACACTGACAGGACGAGCGTAGTGGTTAAAATCCAACTGGAATTTCTGAAATGGAAAGAATGTTACTAGATTTCATATACTGAATGCAAGACAATGGAGCCTCTCAAAAGTTTGGCTCAATTTTGACTGCATTTCCCGCTGATTCATTAGCCTCTACCTCTTCCAGACACACAGCCGCTTCAGGCCCCTGGGAACTCTACTGCCTGTTTAGTATCTGACTTGAAAGACTTGCTGGATTCTTTTTATTGGGCCCATTTAGTTTTAAACCCAGATTTTATCTGTTACATACTTGGCATGCAGTTCACTGAGCCTTCACGTGTGAGCTCTGAAGGAGAGAGTAATCAGAGTAAAGGAGAGAAGAATCAACATACTGATCTTCAGTAAAGCTTTAATAAAGATATACTGGGTATTTTCAGCCTGGAAATGAGACGTAACGGTGGCTTTCCTATCAGGCAAGCCCAAAGCAAAATACAAGTGCTTTGCCCTGAAACATATCCAGAGGTAAAGAACAGGCAAACCCCAGTACTGATCGAACAGTTCACAGAACACACCCAAAAACTAGCATAGGAAATATAATGTTCACTTGAAATGGAAAGGAGAATCAAAGTTGGCAGAACAGCCTGCAAACATCATGGGGCCAGCACGGAAAAGTAGCAGCAACAGACACATAGTTTTAACTGCTCTGCATCCTGAACCTAACAGACTTGTAGGACTTTGAGATCTTGCAACAGTGCCCCCATACACGCAGAGGAAAGGCCATTACCCTCCTTACTAGGTACAGACATTCTAGAATATACATACATAGAGAGACACTTGAAAAAGCTGTCGTTTGCTCGCTCTTCAAAAAGCCCTCTGTATGTCTGTGAGCTTCCTGGACGTAGGTCTGCTGAAACACAGCAGCAGAAACAGCAGTCAGGAAAGCAGTAAGAGAGGAGACCCAAACACCACACAGTTTGCCTATACAGAGAGCACAAAGGGAAGCTTTAAAAATGGCCCTAGCTTGCATGTTTCTATTTCCAGCAGGGCCTGCTTTGTACCACAGGCTTTGCTAAGTGTACACAGTACAGTCTGCATGGCAAAGAATTCTTCTATTTCAGCTTCTTAAAAAGTTAGCTTTCATGTGCCACCTGCAACTACTTTCCTGTTATTCTGCATGCAGGGAACATTTGCATTTGCTCTTCTGAAGCAGAAGGAACAACTTACGAGCTGTTTTACTCAGCGGCAAGGGTCCTCTTGTATCTCCAGTTTCCTGGTCAAGCTGTGGAACATACTGTACTTCTGGCTTTGACTAAAACAAAAGCAGGAGTTAGGAGAAGATCCTGCTAGCAAGCCTCCCACAGAGCTTGGTAATTTACAGAACTAATATTGAAGTTAACCTTGAGACATGCACCATTCACCTAAGTTTGATCCCCTTCTCCCAGCTCTAAAGGCAGTGAAATACCAGCAGAAACTAAACACTTTTGATAGTGCTCTGTAATCTTTTGTGTGCCTGGAAGGAGCAGAGTGAAACATTTAGCAGCCAGGACACCCTAATCTCAATGAAAAAGGCAAGCACCTGGAATATGACAATTTTGCCATCATCTGCTTGAAGGTAGAAAGTCCATGAGGATGTTATGAAGCTCTGAGCTGAATCCATCATGTCACTCCAGAATGATCTCACCAGTGTCAGTGGAAAGAGGAGATGAATTCTTGGCATCAGGGACATTAACTGCAAGCACAACATTCACTGGTTTTCCATTTGGTCTCATAGGAAAAGGACAGAAATGCTGTTCTTGCTCACCCGTTACCCCATTATCTAGATTGCAGTTCTTAGGAACATTTATTTTCCATTTGAAGAAATTTTAAAGAGAGAAGACACACACTGAACAGAAAACAAGTAGGTGGTATTTGAAAAACATGTCATCTACTTACTTGCTCTTGCCTTAATTCAGCAAATGGCAATTGGTTCTGGCATCCAAGATGGCAAGCATATTGTTCATCAGATTGGGAGTATGCTTCAGTACAGGCTGCAAGGAAGAATTTCCCCAAATGAGAAGACAAATTCTGCATTTCAGTTAAGAAAACATTTTCAGTATAAGTTGGATCAGAAACAAAGCAGTAGTTGAAAGATTGACAATCCCATTTGCAGGGAAAGATGTGGCAATCACTCCCAGGGTAACATTTGCTCTGTGGTCTAATGGAGGTTAAGGAGTCAGAGCTTTGACAGATGATGTGGTTGAAATCTGAATGCAGTCACAGCAACTGATCAGTAACACTACCCTGGCCAAACTCAGGGATGCAGGTTTTCATTGACCCTCTCACTGCTCCTACTTTTTTTCCTCTACATAGCATGTCAAACATGATTTTTCACCTCAGAGAACAGAGATGGAACCCTAAAAAGAATAGAGGGACCATCAGTCCATTAAATCCCTTTGAAGTAACAGCAGTAGTCATGGTATGACATGAAAATCAGAAGAGCATTTTCCTGCTAGTGTGACGAGTACAGAAACTACACTGCAAGTACTATGGAGTCATTTTTAATGAAGCCAACTCCTTGTTTTACAGACAGCTTCTATTAGTTGTGCACTAGAGATCATAAGGACCACAGAGAAACCAGGCAGACAATACATAGGCACAGCTCTTCCCTAAAACTAAAGCTTAAGTGGACAACGTTGCAGTTCTACCTAAACTAAAGAATCAAACCAAGTAGCAACACAGAGGACAGCAGGAACAAACAGACCATTCTAAGGACTAAAAAGCTGGCAGGAAGCATGACATCAGCCACTAAACATCTGAGTGTTCAGCTTCTAGCACCTGAACAATGATTCCGTGGTAAAAGTGCTACCAAATTAGTGTTTGTAGGCACACAGAAGCATCAGAAGACAGAATTGAGCAGATCAGCCAAGATGTATCTTGCCAAGCACAGAATATTTAGTCAGGGCACCAACCAACAGATTACAGAACATAAGCCAGCAAAAGACAACAGCTTCAGGAAGGAGAGTTTAAACCAGGAAGTAAGCAACTGTTCAATTACCTCTACATGTGGTCTATTGCTACATTACCCTTTTTTATGGCACTCTTTCATGTGTGGTTTGACAACCAGACTGACATGATGTATCACAGCTATACATGGTATATGACAGACTAGAGCATTAGCCCATTTCTAGAGTATTTAATCCAGTTTTGTAGAATGTCAGCATCTCTGCATGTCAGGCTTTCTACTTCCCTACCTTCTATCACCTCTCTGAGCCAGCCACTGCCTCTCTTGCTTGAGTCCTGGCTTAGTTCTTAATTGTATTGGAAACACTGACAGACAGCTCCTACCTTTCCTGCTTTGGGTGGTTATGTCCCACTTAATCCCTGAATAAAACTGTGAATCAGCTGCCTGGATGAAAGTTTTACACAATTCCAACCCCAATATTAGTATGGACTATAGGAAACATATATTTCATTTCCACTATGAAATTTTTGCTCTAACACAGCTAATCTGAGAGAATTAGTCACTAGTATCCAATAACGTATTTCAAACAAAACACATACCTTGCTCCCAACAGTCTAGCTGTAGGTAAGGCTCAGGGTGTAGCCTTGACCACAAGTTACAGTGCAGGCAGCACATCAAGATGTGCATTCTGAACAATTCACTTGCATAGAAGTCTGCCAGGCATGGTAAATGGGACTGATTGCAACTTGGAATTATTAAAGTGTTCATATGACTGGATTTTTTCCCCCCAACCATTTTGTATGACAAACTGCTTATAGTAAAATGAAGCATTGCTAATTTATTTACAGAGACTGATGATACTTAAGATCTTGTCAGGAAAATAGCAACACTAAGGCTCAGGTAAGGAGAAACCTGCAGAGAACAGAAAACTTCTCCTGAGAGTTGCTTGTTTTTTTCACATCCCATACATAAAAGTTTCAGAAGTTGTTAAACAAAACCAGAAAGCAACTGAAGTAATCCCACCAATATAACAACACCTTTTCCTGCTCCTCCCTCTGTTATGTGTCCACATTACGGGATGCTGAAGGCGGGCTGAAGCCTTACCTGAGTCACATTCCAGTTTGGTTCGATTTAAATCAATGCCATCGTCCACAAATTGACAAATGGAAAACAGCCTGCAGCCTCGCTGGCACGCGTACAGCTCCTCTTCCTGGGGAGGCACAAGAACAGGTTTGTATCCCTCCATTCAAGAATAAATTGTCAGAAAGCAAAGCACTTTTTTGGTTAAGTGCTATAAAAAGCCACCCACCAGAAACACCATCCTCCTTCCTTGCACTAGACCTAGAAGCCAGCTAAACACAAGACTCTGGATGATCTGAAATAAAACCCCAGCTACAGCTCTTGAACACTAACACACACACATTGATTTATTTCAGAGCTCTTCATTTGGTGGTGGGGCAAACCTGGAACAGCAAATTCTGTTTTGTAATTCCAGCCCTACAATTCACACTCTGTTTTTAAAGGGCTTAAATATCAGAGCTACTGCTTTAAAAGTTACTGATGTTTAACCCTACAAAGGCTAGATAACTTCCATGTCAGAACTTAAACACTAGAACCTAAGGGGAGAGGGCAAAAAAAAGGCTAATTTTGGCAGCGCATGACAAAGCATCTACCAAACTCTAATCAGAACTACAACAAAACTGCCAAAATAAGAGATCATTCTGATGTACTATCCCAGTTCCCTGGGTCACTGCTTACTTGCCAAACCAGTTCCACAAACACACACTTATTATATTGAACTGAAGGGGAAAAGTTGTTCCTCACTGCAGCTATTAAAATTATGCCAATCTAGAAAGCCCACACCCACTACTTCTTCTGTCCACAACACCAAAGGGAGGAATGTGCACTTTCCACATATAGTGCTCTCCACATTGCAGAACTAAACACAGCCTCTCCTGAGTGATTGCTCCTAGTTATGATCACATCCTGTCATGTATCAGACCCATCAAAACCACTAACAACCACCCAAATGCTGCAGCCGTTTGCTGTGCAGGTGGAAAATGGGCTCTGAATTAAGTTAACAAAACCCAAACATACCACACCTCACTGTATAACCTATTGTAAAGGAACTGGCCACTGTTTGAGAGCACAAGTTCATGTGCTCTGAAGCACAAAGGTAGGAAACGGTGTATGTAAATTAAAACTTAACTCTTAGCACCACTGACAAGGAGGCTGAGGTAGGCAGGCTGTTGCAGAAAACATGGTTGGTTTCCAACCCTAACCACCCTACGATATCCAGGCAGAATCAGCTTTAGCAGACAGATTTCTACAGCAGTGTTCCACAGAAGCCTCAATGAAGCCTGTCTTATTTTCCAATGACAACGAAACCAATTCCCTTCAATTCAGCTGGGAGCTTTGTGACAAACAGAAGAAAACACGACCTGTAAAGGAAGAGCTGAGTCTCTTATTGAACAGCTCCAGCAAAACACAGCAAAGAATTAAAATGTACAATGAAAAAAATCACAGAAATATCTACCTGTCTCAAACAAGCCCTGAAACAGAAACAAGAGCATTGCATTGAACCAGTATGGAAATACATTATGGTAATACTGAGTCCCAGTTCCTCAGGTTTAGGTTTTTTTCTCCTTAATATCATCACATGAAGCACTGTATGTACATATGCCATAAGTACAGGTATAAGTCTACTTGTATTCCACACAACTCCCTGTTACCCCTCTCTGTGGGGATACCAATACCAGCTAGAGTCACGAAGCTCAATTTAAGCTCCTCACGGAAGCAGAAAAAGTCCTATTACCTGACATTGTGACCAGTCTGCCTGTTGCCCTCATGTGAAATCTCAAAGGTGGAGTGAGAGCTCCCATCGTTTAGAGCTGAACCTGCTCATAGCTACAGCTGATAATTAAGTACAATGCCAAGAAGGGACCAGGAGAGGTGGTTTTCAGTCCTAGATTTTCCACACTCAAGCCAGCGCTTCAAAGCCATACAGCACCTGAACCAACAGCAAACTCTGGCATATGAAATTACAGTCCTATTAGACACTATTTCAGTATTTTATCATGAAATGAAAGAAAATCCAAGCAAGCAAATCAAAACACAGGTTGTAGGTTCTGACAAGATACTGGTTTATAGAATCATAGAATAGTTAGGGTTGGAAAGGACCTTAAGATCATCCAGTTCCAACCCCCCTGCCATAAGCAGG
>JBCJKH010017279.1:5414-35065 GCA_039877255.1 Loriculus beryllinus
AAGCCATTCACGTGTTTTTCAGAAGAGTGCATTTCATTAATGTTTTTGTTGGATTCCTGGAGATTATCAGAAAAACCCAACAGGCATCAAAGGCATTATACAGAAAGGCTGCATATCTAAGCCCCAAGGAAAAACAGGAGGCATATTTTGTTCAGATACTCACATACACACACAGATTCACAGAAACATTAGAATCTCAATTGAGACCTTCAGGCTCAACTGAAATACACAGTAAATAAATAATATTAATAATAGCCTGAGAAAAAAAAGAAAATAAACCCAAAATGACTTTCTTCTGTGCTGCACAAATAGTGCATACAGAAGGCAGTAATGACACCCTGCAAGTAAATTTCTGCAGATTACCAGGAAATACCACACGGGACATTGAAATGAATGTCAAAAGGTGCCAGTGCTAAATTTGTGATCATGCTCAGCAAACTCTTTTAATGACAGGTTTAATGCTGAGTTGTTACAGTGACATGACCAAAGCACTATGGGTTTAATCTGGAGGGTAACGTCGCACAGACAGCAGCCTGAGCTGCACCAAGGAAAGCTGCCTGCATGACAGGTCGGCCACAGGGCAGCACAAAGCAGCAGGCTGTCCATGGTAATTAGCAGGAGGTGAGAGCTAGGTAGCCAGGAAAAGCAGCTGTAGCTGCAGGTGCAGAAAAGCTACAGATGAAAACTGTCATCATCTTTCACTATTTGCTGCTCTTGATTTATTCTTGCTAGAAGGGTCAGGTTTGGAGTGGTTTGGCCCACTGTTCGCTTCTTGCGCTGTCAGTTCAGATTTGTCAGGATCTCAGCTGACAATACAGTTTTAGAGACAGAATTACCTTTCTGGATATCCCTTGAAGTCTGTCTATTCACCTTTGGCCCCTGTCGGACGACAGACCACATGCACTTTCTTTCTTCTTAAAGGGGATATAAGACACAAGATGGAGCACTGCCAGATGGATAATGCCAGCATATACCTACGTTCCTTTGATAACAGAGGCTAAAAGCAACCCGAACAGAAGGCTCCACCTGAGGTAAACTAATGCTGCAGGCTGCAATGTTTAGAAACCTGAACACTGAGTGCTCACAGCTATGGCCATGTGCTCCCTGGCAGGTTACTCATTACTTATATACAGTATAATGCAGGTACAGGATTTGGACTTCAAAGACTTCCAGGATTCAGCAGGCAAATGAATGTCAGCAGTGACTGGGCAACATTTGGTAAGGCAAAGGGAAACCCTTACCTCTGACTCCGATACCTCTAAGGGCTTCTCGTTGAGGCCCAAGCCTTCAGTCAGCACGGCTCCATTGTACTTGTTGCAGATATCCTCATCAGAGTAGTGCAGCCCGCCTGGGCTTGGGCGAGGAGGAGACCTGGGAAATGTAAAGGGTAAGTGAATGGGATGTGACACAAATCATGCTTAGAAACCAGAATCCCAGCCTGGAGCAGTGACTTGGGCATTTAAGTCCTCCCTAGATCCTACAGACAACATTTTCTCCCCTTTGCCTGTTTCACAATTGCTTTAAGCTAGATAAAAAGCCATTTCCAAGAGCTTGGTGTTCCCAGCTTCTTACCTGGTTCCATTTTTCTTTGAGAAGGTGCTCTTGATCAGGTGTCTGCTGTTGAGCTCCAGAGCAGTGAAGCCTCCGTTATCCAGGGTGACTGACTCTTCCACATTGGAGATGGTTTTACCTGGAGCCAGGCAATGAAAGATTCAGCTGAAACAAAGGCACATTTCCCCCAGCTACAACTGCAGGAACTAACTTTCCCTTCTGTGTGCTGTATGACACCATTAATAATTTAAAAATCTCTTTACCTTTATTAGTGGCAAATGAGAACAATCAGAGTGAAGGATAAGAGTTTATTACAAGTGTGAATGAGCAGAAGGAGCCAAAAGAGGGGAAAGAAGGAGTTGTTGATGGCTGCATTTCATTCTGAAATATCTAAAATAGTATAGATGAACTGTGCTCCAAAAGTTCTTATTCTTGTCTTTTGACTATAAATAGAAATGAGGTGACTAATTCAGGTAGTCACTGAAGATGTCCTGTGAATCTTACTCATGCTGACTGAAGCAAAGCAAGAGAAAGTAGAACTAGGAAAGACAGAAAAAGAGAAAAAGGAGGGGAAAAAAAGGCAGGAAAGAAAGCAAGAGAAAGGATAACTGGATTGCAAATGGGAAAAAGATGTCAGAGCTGTAATGAGGATAAGATGTAGATGTGAGAAATCACTGGACAATGTAACACAGGGAAGAGGACAGGGGACTGGAAGAAGAGGAAAAATACAGCAAAGTATATTATTTTTTGATGAACAAATACAGCACGAGCTTATTCTCTCCCATGTTCATTCTTTGTAATCCCAAAAGTGTGAGCTCAGCTCATACCCTGGGGAGAAGGACAGGTTGCATATTGGTGCTTTGCAGCAGACAGGTACTTTATCCTTGGCTTCAATTTCAGTGCTACATTAAGACTCAGTGTGAACACTGGTATCTGACAGTACAGGTCAGACCTGTCTTTTTATGTCTGTTCCTCAAATACAGAGCAAAACTAAGAAGACGAGAGATTTCCTATGAACTATGCATACAAATACGTAATAGTATTAACTTGGTAAAATGCCATGGTATTCATATATCTTACATCTCATGGGGCTGAAATCTGATTTTCTAACACTTGTTAGAAGTGAATTATAAAGAAAGAAAAGATCTTCACTTTGGGACTGAATTACTAAATACTGCCTGGAAGATTCCTTCATTACATTAATCCCTAAGAACAAGTAGTGCAAAGACCCATCCACCTGATTCTACTCATTAACATGCCTTCTCTGGCATCTCCTGGCATTAGCACAATTTCTTGCTGGAGGTGGAGGAGGCTATCAGAGAAATACACATTTGAACAACTCTTCCAGGACTTTATCATGTAAGAAGAAGAAAAGGTAAAAACAATACTCAGAGCTCAAGAACGAAGCATTTTGAAAGGGGACTATTTTAACATTCCTAGTCATAAAGCAAGTAGCTCCTGTTTCTTTTCAGAAAGGAACCTGACAAAAATTGTAACTAAAGGAAAATTCAAAGCTTGACACTCATGCATCGAAGTCTAACAGGTTCAGATATCCAAAACACCTCCTAGCTGTTTGGTCCTGTAACTGCAGCTTGGCTTGAGTATGAATGCAAGATGCAGGACACTAATACAAAGGAGCTGAGATACAGTCCTCACACATACAGACCTAGAATATCTGCACTGGGTACAGCCATGGAAAAGCAAAATCTCTTGCCTTCTCCCCATCTAGCAGGGAGTGATGACAAAGCTAAATAAAGTCTCAGCTTATTCCTTTCTGTGGTCTTCTGCCAAGCATTTCACTCAGACTCCTTGGCTTTTGGTACAGTCCCTGTGATTTCCAGATGCTGTCCTGTCCAAGCCCATGGTTGGTTACCATCCAGAACCTGATGAGATCAGGCACTCTTTGCCCAGTATGGCTATGGGCAAAAGCTGTTTCTCCCAAAACAGATAGAAAAAAAAATAAATCTGAGTTTTCTGCCAAACAAAATACCTATAAACAGAGTTCACACTGATTAAATCAGGGTTTCAAAAGGAAGACACTTCTAATTCCCACAGCTGTTGACAGCATGTGCACAGAATGGAGCCAATGTCTTACCTGCGCTGCAGTTCTTGTACTTCTTGCTCTGGCCATGCAGGACCAATGCAAACACCACGAGGAGGATGAGGATCAGACTTGAAAGCGCCATCACCAGTAGGAACCACCACTCCTCATAGAAAGGTGATTCCATTTGTGCTGAAAGAGCAAAAAAAAACAAAACAATTCCTTCTTTATGCTCCTTCAAGATTTTCTCTTCTTCCCCACAGCGAACGATGCATCTGGAATAGTGCTCAGGAGAGAGACGTGTTCAAAGGAGGTAACGGAGCCTGCTCTGCAGCCAGACTTTCAAGGGGCTTGCTGACATTGATGGCAAAGAGAACAGAAATTTAGCACAGCTCCAACATCTCTGCAAGCATCTTTCACACACCCAGAGCCTTAGCTAAGAAGTCATTGCCAAGTGAAGAAATCGAGGTTTCTTCCTACTGGCCTACACACCTACATTTCCTGACTACTGTGGTATGCTTAGTACTCCTTGGGTCAAAGGAACCATCAATATATCTATCATGACCCAGAATTATTCCAGTTTTTATGAGGCTTAACTTGCCAAAATGCTGCTCAGTGGCTCTGAAAAATACAGCTAGCGCCAGGGAACAAAGTATGCTTGCTTCAGTGTCTTTCACTGTTTCCATTAACTCTAACTTCCAACATTCACTGCTCTTCTATATCTTTTCCTCATTAGCTTAGCCAAGCCTGATGTGCAGTACATGGGTATCAATTCAGTTGCCTGGATTTTGTGCAATCTCGAGTCATTTCACCTCATTTGACCTCAACTGGAGACGCAAAGTGATACCAGCTTCACCCTTCTAGAGTTACCTTGCCAGTCTTGGTTTAAAGTAATAAATATTATTATTTTCTTGCAGTGATACTCTCTTTGTCAGCATTCCTCAGCTTAGTGGAAAAATGCTGCTGCTGGAGCACAACTCAGCAGTTGTATGTAATTTCCCTGTAGTCCATAACGTAGAACACCACCTGGTAGGAATGGACAATGCCAGGAGACCAACTTCAGCCCTCCACTATCACTGAACCCAGGCATTCTCTTTCCCCAACTGTCCTGAGCTCTGGATCAAAGCATAAGTCTGTGGTAAGCCTCATGATACAGGCTCAAATTTGTTCCAGATCACTGCATATTCTGCAGCAGTGAAAAGCAGCCACAAATCCTTCTTTGCTAGGAGGCCAGCCCAGGCCAATAAAGTCCTAAAGGCAAACTGCACAAGCCATGCTGGGCTGAGCATATTCAGTGCAATTTATACCCTCTGCTAGCTGAAGTGGCCAGCCAAAAAAGCTTTATACTTTTATGACTGTGAATCTCAATGGAAACCTCTTACTTTCATGCAGCAATTTGAGATGAACACTGAAGCATCAAAAGGAGGTGAATTAAATAGTTCTGTTCAGGTGGAGAACTTACAAACAAGTAGTTTATGTATATAAAACATCAGAAGGAGATGCATGCCCAGCTTCAGAGGAATAATGTCTTTCAGGTAAGAGAAGAGTGACATGATTACCAATCCTTTACATTGTGTTTTAGCCTCTGTGAAACCAGAGATAGGAAAAACATTGACTGTAGGTCCTTGAAGTGGGTTGTCTATGCCCTTGTCCTGAAGGAGAAAAGCAAGGGTACCACTCACTCTGAAATCCATAGACAGCTCTCACGGGCTAAGTGGTTAATTGTGTAAGGACAAACAGAGCCGTGATGGCGATAGCAGCTTTTACTACTCTTGCCTGCTGGGTAACTGTTGAATGCTGTTTATGCTTCTCACTGGAGGAGCAGAGATAAAAGCCACTCCAGATACTGGAGCACTGCCAGGTTCTCAGGACTCTCCAGCATTTTGAATCACAAAGCTGCTTTATCAGGTTCTTTTATTCCTCTTGCCTGTCTTCACTGACACAGCAAGGGTGAAACCTGTTGCTCAAAAGCAACCTGAAGTACAGCTGCCTCTGCAAGGGTAAGAAGAGACCTGAGTAAAGCACCAAGCTCTCCTACTTCATGACAGGCCACTGAACTCTGTCTGTCTAGACATGGCAAGCTGAGTGGAATTTGCTTTCGGAGGTACTGAAGTTCCCTTCAGAAAACCAGAGCACTGGGCTGCTAAAAGGGATTTTGAAGCATGTTTAAACCATAACCCTGTTTACTGCGAATAAGCACAATAGAGCAGGAAGGCTGGGAGAAGCCTAAGAGCATCACCAACAAGCTGTTCTGATGAAGGAGGAGTGGAGGCATCATGCTGTATTTCAACTGCCAGGCAGAGGGCATCAGGAATGATTTTGTGAAACTAAACTTTATAGTTTTGAGAGCTAAATATAAAATAACACAGAAAATATTTATCAGAGAACCTTGGGGAAAAAAATAAAGAAGGAAGCAGAGCAAACAAACCAACAGATTAGGAAACGTGAAAACCCAAACAGATTGTAGACTGTGTAAATTAGTCTTAAGGCAAGAGATCTCATATATAAACACTCATGAAATTCCTGAGGTTATTTGTCAAACCTAAAAATGGCACACATGCATTTTTCTTCTTGAACGTAAAGCACACTGTAAGAACAAGCCTCGATTCACCACTATATTACTCTGGTTTTATCCTAAAACAAGTGAAAACAAGTTGCCCTTGGTTATTCATTGCAACCAGAAAATATGGGTTGGGGCTTTTCCCCTTCTTTTCTCCCCAACCCAAGAAATTCCATTGGAAAAGATACTAAAAAAAAATAAAATTCCATGATTACCTGATACTGCCACAGAGGGAACACTGGGTTCTCCATAGCCAAATTCATTGACAGCCACCACCCGAAATTCATAGGTCACACCCTGTTTGAGTTTGTCCAGGCCAACTGTGTAGGAGGTAGCACTGCGAGGGATGTCCTTCACAAACATATCCCACAGTCCTTCATCTAGGAAAGCAGCAAGGAGAGAAATGGCATGAACTGTGTGACTTGGCACTTCCTGCTGCTTACTGAAAAGAATTGTCATTAATGGTGTGTTTCAAGCATAGGCAGTGGACATGTTTACCTGAAGGCTGCTCAGTGATACACACAAATGTCAGAATGCCCTGCAGGACCCCATTTATTCATGATGGGGTCTAATAATAGTAGCCCAGATGGAAGAGGTCTCCTCTAAAATGTGCAGCAGCACCCACAGTGACCCGAGCTGGCTAGAGCAGCTGCCAGCCATCTGGGTCCCTCCTCATTGGGTAAGATCACCGCCTCAGCATGCCTGGTATTTGACAGAGCAAGTAAACCCAAAGCAACCTGCTCCATCAATGAGTCTTGATCACACAGGTTTTGCTTGCTTTTTGCATTGCAAAATTGACTTCATTCTCAAAGTGCATACTCTTTGCAAAATAATGTAAGACTTGGGTCTTGGTAGAAGTACTGTGGCCTCACATGAACTGGTGCCTGCTGGATGTGTGTCACTGGAGTGCTGCTTGCTCCACAATATCAGTAATGGTATGTCCTTTGCATGTGCTGGCCCACAGCATAGCACAGCCTACAAGGTGAGATGTTAGTGCTGCACTTCTGTGCCATGCATTTTTAAACAGGAATGAGCTTTTGTTTGTATTATAAACCTTTGAAAGTTCTTACAAACATGAGACCATCCTGATGAGAGTGTTTCAATGGGATAATATCAGTATGGCTGTTGAGAACCGAGATTAACCCTGATGCACATCCTCACCAGGCACCAGTCTAGCCCCTGATCCGCACCTGTAATCTTATATTCACTTGACTACATTGGAAAGAACTTTCAACAGGATGCATGTTCTTAACAATTAGAAAATTAAAAATGACAGTAAATGACTTTGAGCTCAGGAATCAAGCATTAATGTAACTGGACTGCTCTTCAGTAACAACTGGTGCCCAGCACTTTCTCTAACAAAATGGACTTACTGTCTATGCATAGGGCCAAACTCTCAGCTAGCCTAAGCCAGTGTAGCTCTGATAGATCTGACCTCACAAGTATCCCATTGGGCTTTTACTTTCAGTTATCAAAGCTTTTCGAGCAATGTCTATTTTTCTCTGCATGTCCCACAGCAATGGGAATATGATGATGACCTCTGCATAGATACGACTCCAATTGCCTGCTTTGAAAGTCCTCTGAGCTGTGAGATTTGAGCATCAGCATGACTTCCATAGCTTCAGGTGTTATCGAGGTAACAATAAAGCAGGAGCCAGCAGCATGCCCTCAATGGCTTGTTTCATTGCTGCAATGTAAGGCAGGAATCTATTCTCCTTGGCTTTGCATTTACTTGAGTATAAACTAACTGGAGTCACCACAGCGATTCCAGAATTTTGCTGGTGTAACAGGCCAAAATTTGGCCCTTAGCCTGTGCAACAGAGCCCTTCTGTGCAACAGGGAATAGCAGCAAAGATGGATTGATTAACACTGCAGGTGCATTTCCATGTGAATGTTTTAACTTTGGCATCTGTAAATATTGCCTCAGTAATTTGTACCATGCTGCACTTCTAGCAACACACAGAGTGACTAACAGCCCCCAATCTACATCTTTTCTGGTCATGAGGATTGACAGTCTCAGTGGATGCAAAAAGCAGGCTGAAATGTTATTGTTCCAGCTGCATTTGAGAAATACCAAAGAACAATAAAAATAGGTAATTTTTCTGTCATGCTTAAAATTCAGACCAATATATTATTCACCAGCATGATCAGAGTATAATGAAGTTATCATAATGTACCATTGTTATGTATTAGTTGGATATTACAATGGCTATAAAACAAGAGATAAAATATTGACTTCCTTTCTACAGGGCAATAGAAGGCTAGATTATTTCTACCACGTAATCTTACAATGTAATAAAAAGGGAGTTTGGGATTTAGTTTCTCTGAAGTGGATGGAGTGAGGGATGTTTTTTCAAAGTTAGATTGTTGTAACCACCAACACAAGGAAGATGCATCTCAGACTATAAAATATTGCCATAATTGCTAGAATTGCCTGAGCTTTCATAAACACATTTGTAAACAGCAATAAGAGAATTTGAGCCCATTGTGAATTGTCTGAAAAGCAATTTGTTTGCATTGAAAGCCACTTAGACGGGGGAAGAAAAGGCAACAATAAAAATGAATGTTCAACGCTCATTGCAACAAACACAACTGTTCATACACACACTTTCTTACTCATTTTCTCAAACCTATCAGGGTGTCCAGTGCAGAATATCCTATGGACCAAGAAGTGACATTTAACCACTCTGGAAAGCTTGAAGTAAGTTGGGAAAACTGCCCTTGAGAAGTTAACGTTGCATTTCTACCTCTCTGTCCTGTTGGCTATGGTGGCGATGGTGTGGGGCAGCAAAGGCTGCTGGTGGATGCTTCTTCAGAGGGGATTCCTGTCTTGCAGGGACTCAAAGATGCTCCAGTTGGTGGCCAGATCTTCTCTGGCCCATCCCTGTTTCACCCATTGAAAAAACCTTCGCTCAAGCTTATTTTTCTGGGTAGGAAACAGGGCTTGGTCAAGATGGGACCCAGTGTGTGACCGTGAGATGTCAGAGAGATGCTGATGTAGCTATAGTGGTCAGCACTCTGCAGGGTGACAGCCTGAGAAGAAGGATATCCTTTTATTTCCTCCACTGCTGATCTCAAGCCAGTGCTATGCACAGGAGTGTCTGTGGCCTCCCAAGACCTGGCCAACAAGATTTTTAATTCCAGAGACTCCATTAATTTATCTTATGTCCATCTGGAATACTCATGTCCCTCTTCGTAAACAGATCGCAATTGGATATAGCCAAACTAAAAAAGCATTTTCAGTGGTGAACTTTGAGATTAAATATCAAAACCACAACTTGTGAATTCATTCACTGCATCTCTTCTCCTATCCCTCAAAACCAGGTTTGCTCTAAATGTTAGAATTTCAGCTGAAAGAGAATTCATTACAAGGTCACCTATGATAGCAAAGACTGGCCTGTAAGTTCAGTAGAAAAATCATTAGTAAACTGTACACAGTATTTTCCACTCAGTTTAGGGAGGAAGGATACACGTGCTGTAGTTGGGACATCAGCTGAATATTAACTCATAGAAACTGCCAAGAAAAGCAGTTTGCCACACCACGCTCTGGTGAAGAGGAGCAAGGCTCACCAACCCCAGTCCCTATTGGGAAGGAGGCAGCAGAGCTGCCAGTCGGAATCACTAGCACCACTCAAATACTTTTCCTTCTATAACAGCTGTCCCTTTCTTCATTTCACACTGACTTTCACTGGGCACTTGGTCTCTTGAAAAAGGCATAAATGTGTGATGGAAAAGGGAGGGTTCCTCAAAAAAGAAGTGTTTTATTACACTTCACCAGACCCTGTCTCAGCCTTATGTCTTGCTGATGGGAGATTTGATCTTTATCTCCCAGCCTCAACTCCTCCATCCAACCTGGGAGGCATGTGCATGGGGAGATGATCTGAATGAGAGGGGAAGGTGAAACCCCCCTGACCTAACATAATGTCCAGCCTGTCCCAGCCACCCTCCAGCCAGGTGCTGGCTGTCCTGTGTCAGCGAGGAATCATCATAGAACAATTTGGGTTGAAAGGGACCGTAAAGCTCATTCAGTTCCAACTCCCTGCCGTGGGCAGGGACACCTTCCACTAGATCAAGCTGCTCAAAGCCCTGTCCAACCTGGCCTTGAGCACTGCCAGGGATGAGGCAGCCACAGCTTCTCTGAGCAGCCTGTTTCAGCTGCAGCCACGCACAGTACCCACTGGCCAACCTGGTTTCACAGGCAATTAATCGGGGTCTCCACACCGAATAAAACTGTCAGTCAGTAATGAAAGGCTCCCAGCTCTGCTAACTCAGGCCACTAACAAACAACTGCTGTGTGGCAGCTGGGGAGATGGAAAGCTGTCAGTTATTTGGGTCTTAAACACCAGCCTTCCCCTCTTGGAGTAAAAGGAGAGCTGAGCTGCAAAACTTTCTCCTAATTACACATTAGGAGGTTTATGAGGGGAGAAGCTGCTGGGAATTAAGGACCAGCTAAACGTGAGTAGTGTTCCTCCTGCATCTAATTAAAATGTGGACGGATTTGTCAGAGGCAAAGGGTTGGATTATCACATAAACTAGTGAAAGGACGAGAATGGGAAGTGAATGCTGACAAACTGTCAGCCTTGGCATGTCTTTTGGGAGTGGAAGTGAAAAAGGCCCCATGGCAGATGCCGGCAATGCAGCTGCACCCTTCACTTTGAATTTGCTGACTTCTGCTGGTTTGTGTCCATGTTTGACACTGCACTCCCTCCTTTGCTTAAAAATAAACAGAAAAGGAAGAAAACAGAAAAATATTACTCAAGATACCAGAAAGGAAACTAAAGTGAGATCTGCCCTCAGGGTATGAGAAGTGAAAACCAGCATTTATGGGAAGGACAATCCCCTCTCTGAGGAGATGGGTTCCTCTTCCCCAAAATGCTTGCTGCCTTCATGGAACTTACCTTCTAGGAGAGCAGAAGAAAACACTGTCCTGACTTGCCTGTGTCCTAAGTTCATGATTTGTGGCTAATCTGAGGTTTACTGACCTGTTTATGCCAGCCAGCCAGGGTGCTAGAAAAACTGTTATTGCAAACATGTTAAGATGCAATTGTCTTCCACTGGCCTTAAGTTATCCCCTGCTTGGGAAAAGCAAACAAAGTCCAAAATACACGATGGGAGAGGAAGCAGAAGAAGAAAACTCAGCTTGTCCTGGGTCAGAGGCTTTTCCCAAGGCAATACAAGCCATGAAGCAGACTGACTGAACACCTTCCTGGCTGCCCTGCAGCTGAGGATGATTGCAGCAGGCCAATACACACACAAAGGTTTCCTGCTAGCAGTTAAGTATCCAAATGCACTCCTGGCAGTGTGGATCCCTAGGGTGTTATAGAGAAAATACCTCCTTTGTAGCTAGGGGATAACTGGGAAGGCAAGTCCACATGAGAGGCTTGGTACCTGACAGGCCACATGTCCACCATTAAAGCACAGTACAGAGAGAGAAGCCTTGGATGGGGCATGGGGCTGGGAAAAGAGGGATGAAACCAGGTTCTCAACTCCTTCCAGCAGCACTGGGAACCTTAACATCAACGTGCCATTTCTGTCTTTTCCTCTGTAGGTAAAAACTGAGGGCATGATGTAACACCCACTCCTCAGCCAGCCTAGCTGATGTTTAGGGAGTGCTTATAATGGCAGTGACAGAGGCTGCTTAATTGCATTCCTGTAATGCACAAGGAGCTAAACTGGAATCCATTTCGACAGGGACAGAGAAGTTGAAGGAAAAGAAAAACTCTTCTGTTTCCATAATGTCTTTCTCTAACCCAGATCATGCTGGAAAAAAACCTGTTTTGCCTGCTCTGTCCCCATGTCTGAGTATACTCAAAATGCAGAGGATGTAGTCAGCATGGTCACCTTCCATAAATCCAGGAGAGAAATGGGAAGATCAAATGAGCAATCTCACCTGCCTGCTGCCTCCATTGCTAAACCCAGCAGGGCAGCTGGAGCCCAGGGAGACACAGCAGGGCTCCGAAAAATTCAAAGGGAACAAACAAAAGGGAGTAGGGTTTGCTATTTCTGACAGAAAGCCACCCTCCTACTCTGATGGAAGAGTCTTGGCAGGGAGCTAGAGCAGGGAAAATGAGATGATACAGCATTTAGCGTTTGGGGTAATGAGGCCTATAATAGATGACACTTGAGATGTGAAACACTAAGGTAGTGGTATTGCATTTAAATACTGGCAACAAGCTAAAGCTTTTCATCTGTCCAATGCCCTTTTTTTGATCTTAAAAAGATGAATATCTATTCCTTCCTTGATTTTATGTGAAGGGCACAAGTCAACTGCTCTTCTTTTGGACAACAACTCCCTGAAAACAAAAGTTGCTCCAATCCATGCTCTATTACCCATACAAATCAACGTGCAGAAGCAAATTCTTAGAACGATATTAAAAAGGAAGCTGCTTTCAATGACCAGCCCTGACAGGAGAAATTAGTTCCTAGCTTTTGTTAAGCTCATAATTCAGATTTCAAACTTCTCCATGCAGAGATGAGGAAGAAAAAGCAGCACAGAAAAGAAGCTGACGCTTGGATGAAGTAAGTAAATGTTCCAATTAGGCTGTCTCCTCTCCTGGATCACATTTCACGCTTCCTACAGCTGCAACCAGAACGAAAGATAAGAATCCAGCATAAAAATGCCTAGTTCATTTCCTACAGCAGCATGAATAGGATTAAAATAATCTGGAGAGGAATTAAATGCCTCAACAGTCAGGTTGCAAGAGCAGGAGAATAAGGCCTCCTCTGTGTGTTCCCAGGATCAGTGGAGTGGGGCCAGCAGAAGTAACCCAGGGTTAATGCAGCACAGACCTGCCTTGGAGGGACTATTTTCTTCCTATTCAAAAAGAGTGGGCCACAAATCCTACATCCTTAACCATGAACTGTGAAATGTTTGTTCACATCGAATGGTGAGACAAGCCCAGGAACATCAATGTCACCATTGCAGTGTCACCAGCCATATGAGCTGAATTTCCACCTTGCAGACAATGTGTACATGGGCTGCAGGTTTCCCTCTAAAATACTCGTACTCAGAAAGCCCTGCTTGGGGAAATTAAGCTAGTGAGCGAGCTTCAGTGTACAGCTTCGGTTTAGCTTGCTATCTAAACAGTGCTGTTCAAATAAGACAGAGTATATTCTACCTATGAAGAAATAAGGGCAGAAATCAATAAACTGATGTAAAAGAAATAGAAGCACAGCAGTGTCATGCCTCTAATTAAATAGAAAAGTAAACTTGAGTGCTCTGGGAAACTCCAGTGCTTTGAGCAGGTACCCATTTTCCTTGACTTTGTTTTGAAAACAATCCTCAAGTTAAATGATAGAAATAAGGAAGAAATTTTAGGGTCATGGCCAAGCCTCACTACAGAGCAAATTCTATCAGATGCAGGTATGGAAAGCTGCGTTTTCAGTGATGACCACAGAAAGACAGGTCATAATTTTGTTACTGGTCTGTTCGAATATAATTAAAACCATTGGTTTTAAATGCAATTTTACATTCAAGACACAGACAAGAAACAGGATGTTTTATATAGTCAAATAGATAAGCACTCACAATACACAATCAAGCAACATGCAAGCACCTAGAAGTAAAAGAGGAAAGAACAAGCAGCCAACACAGATATGTCAAGTATAAATCATGTCTAATTTCCCTCTATGACAGCGTAGCAGACCTCGTCAATAGAGGAGAAAGAGCAGACATCATCTATCCTGACTTCAGCAAAGCTTTTGACACCATGACATTCAAATACAGCCTATGTGAAACAAGTATCTGGTAGATGCATCATCAGCTGGAAAACTGTACTTGGCGAATGGTTACCAACATCCACTGTCAGAGTGGAATGGAAATTAGCAAGTGACATTACACTGGGGTCTGGCAGCATTCACCAGCTTTCCTTAATGACCTGGTTATCAGAAAGTGTGCACTTATTCAACTTGCAACAGGTACCAAGCTGGGAGAGGCTGGAGTATATCCTTGCTTTTAAAAGGACTTTGTCCAACTGGAAAAATATTCTGGAAAAAGCAAGAGAGCAGCTTCAGTAAAATCATATCCCAGGAGCAAAGTTTCTCTGGGAAAGCCCTAAGAAAAACTGTGTTGATGAGGGGAATCCTATTCTCTGCTAACGCCCTCCCTGCAGAACAAATGGGGAAACCAGTGTGTATGTGATGCTGAAGTCCTAGTCTTAACAGTAAAACAGCAATTAGCTGTTGTGTTCAGCTGCAGAAGAGGACAGACTTTTACCTATGGTCCTCAAAATACAGCTTGCAAGTACTTATTAGTACATGAAAGATGCTGTAAGCATTTAAGTGGGTTTTAATTATTAACTATATTAGCTCATCAGCTGGATAATTTACCAGGGATGTAGCACAGCGAAAGCGAGACTATTCATGGTAATTTTCTGTGACTACTCCTAAAGAGATGAAAAATCTGATAAACTACATAATAAACCAGGAATGGTTTAATATTGGCTCACAAAATTCTCTCACAAAATCCCACTGCCTTACTGGGATGATAAACAATCTCCCCACTGCAGGATGCTTTCAGCATTGACTGAAGAAGGGAGCACATCACATCAAGCTCTCTGTGTTTCCCATGCCTCACCTGAGGGTCGTGCCTCTATAATGTAGCCAGTTGTAGGTTTTTCTCCTGAATCTCCCTCAGTCCATTGTAGTGTCAGCCCAGAAGCAGATTTTGTCACCAGAATTTCCTGAGGGGAGCCAGGAGACCCTGAAGGATGAAAAAAGAATAGCAAAAAGTGTTGGTATCAGAGACAGATTGCAGTATTAATTTCTTCCATTGATATAGGGGAAAAAAATTGTCTAGCAGTATTGTTCAACATATAGGCACCTTGAACCAGCTCAGTGGGCTATTGCCCTAATTTTTTCCACTAGTTCTAGTACCAGCAGTTACAGATCAATGGCTGGGTTTTACAGGTACCTGTGTTAAGAATAGAAGAAAACACTCTCATTTTAACCATTAGCATATCAGCAGGGGTTGCACATTGCCACTGCTATTTCTGCCTTTAGAGGTGAACCCAGCCTCCAAGTTTCAGGGAGAGGTTTGTGAGGACAGCTGCCTGTCCATTCACTTGGGAAGATGCCATGGCCATGTTAAAGAGGATTCCCACTTTATACTATCTGTGGTGGGGCATGAGAGTTAAACTGTGGATCCACAGTGCTGCTGTCCCAGATCATGGCTATGGAGGGTACTGTGATAAAATGGAATCTTGCTGGCACCCAGAAAGGTGGAACTGCCACACGTGGCTTTCATGGAGGAAGCAAACACTTCCCTGAGCTGGAAAATCAGAATTGTGACTATTGCACTGATGCTCTGTGATTTACCGGACAGGCTGGTATCACTGGAGGGCATCTACCTTGTTAGATTATCTGTTTATCAAAATCACTGACCAAATAAGAAAATCAACTCTTTTGTACAGACATTGAACCAAAAGGGGAATGTTGCTGTTCTCTGGACATACCAGGAAATTTGCAGACTTCTCCATCTGCATAAGCCAGAGTCAGGAAAAAATAATTGTAAATTCTTTCTGGCTTTGTATCCAGGAACCTCTGCTGGTTTCAGTTATTCCAGTTCTGACTCCACCACAGAGCAGTACAGTCAGAATTACGCACTGTGCTGTCAGGCTGCAGCTTGGAAATCCCTGGGTAGCCCATTTGCATTATGATTTATTCACACTGTTTTGTTTATTCACATAAGACTTCTTGATTTTAGGAAAAAGGGAAGCGTGTTTTTTATGGGCAGTTGCAAAACCCACTGAATCATGTCCTGAGCTCCTGTGACTCAACTTCTCCTTGGCTTGGAAATTTATGTGAAGCCCTGATTGCACTATTCCTCACTGTTGGACCATCTTTGTAAAACTGGATGCTGTTATTGTTCCACGTACCTTCTGCTGGCCCAGCTGTAATGTTGGCTTGCAGTTCAGGTCCATAGGCAATGGTTCGGGCTTGCACTTTGAACAAGTAGGTCATACCTTTGGTGAGATCTCGGACCTTCAACCAGCGTTGCCAGTTCCCTTTTATGTCCACAGTCACCACCTTACTTACCCCTGGAACAGCCATGCAGATAAAAAACATAAAAGAAGGTTGCAATGCAAAAAAAAAGAAATCAAGTGGAGCTTATTACATCTAGATGGCAAGTAAAATTATCTAACAGTTTGCTAAGAAAGTATTTCTTACAATTAGCAGGAGTTTAAGTAGTGATAATAGCCAATTTTCAGCACTGATAAGTATAATTAGAGTTTAAGCTTGATAAGTGGGTACTGACAAGAAAAAAAACCTTACAACACAACTGGGAAATTACCAAGAGACTACACACAACTTCACTAATTACTCTGGGAAGAAAGAAGGAGGTAAACGAAGAGGACTGCATGTTGTAGATAGTTTCCTAAGCAAGCAGTTCTCCACTGCTTCTTTGCCAAGTAACCTGCAACATTGCCCGAAGGAGGAAACAAGGGCCATTTTTTTTCCATCCATCTTATCCTGTCATTTCCACCATTGCCAACTGAATACAAAATGAAGGATGTGTATCTCACAGATAACTTGAAGGTGTGATTGCCATTGCAATAGAGGATGCAATCAAAGCACTATTAGCTTGGACAATCCTGAAGTCATGACTTCAGGGTGTTTCTCCTCACTCTCCAAGAAGTTTTCTTACATGGATGAACTAAAATCAGTGCTGTTTCCTTTATCAAAGTTCATAGCTAGTTTCACATTTAGGTTCTGAATGCTGCATAAAGGGCAGACTGGAAATGAGTGCTTTGAAAACACTGAGATTTTCTAAAAGTCAGTCAATGGAAAGAATTTGATTTATAAAATCAAATGAGCATAACAGAAAGTTTGATTTTACAGAGTCCTTTTGGCACTTTTTCTAGTTCTGCAGATGTACAGAACGCATTGCAAACCAAGAAGATGGGAAAGGGAGACTGTTTTTCGCACTGGAGAAGTCTGCTTGCTAGTTTATCTTTCCAGAAAAATGCACAAGGAAGATATTTCTCAATCCAGATGCTTGTTTTATGCAAATTGAAACAATGAGTTCAGTTTTATTGGTTAAATAAAGAATAATGTCCAAGTAATTTCTGCTCAAAGTTTTCTCCCAGATACCATTTATAACTCAGGGAATCTTTCCTTGGATAACAAGGAAGCAGTAAAAGTGCTCCCTCCTTCCTTAGGTGTACTATTTAATTTCTCTAAGACAAATCAGGAAGCATTTGTCATTTTGAAGTTATGTTCTCCCAAAAAAAGGAACTGTTAAAAAAGGCTCCAGGGCAATTTTGTTGTCTACTATTGTGTAAAACATAAAGCTGTAAAGCTTAAACAATAAAAGGTCAACCAGGGAGAAGGCTGTGTTAAAGAACAGATCCCTGTTAGAAAGTTGTGCAAAATGAGCAGCTTTTGAGCAGTGGCTTCTGAGTGGGAGGACAGGAGATGCCACAGTGAGGACACTCAGCTGAATATAATGAATGGATGTGAAGTCAAAAGATGCAGAAAAAAAGCTCCAGGGGGGTCTGGTCTTATCCATGTTGCTGCACTGTAGTGTTGGCACAGAGGACTTGGAGCTGCAAGAACCCTCTGGGAGCATGGGGTCTGCATGATCTACCTACAGTCAGCACCACCACATGCTCTATCTTCAAATGAGCTTGGCTCTACCTTGCTCTCTAAATAAAGGAGCATGGCTTTACTATAGGAGGAAAATGATGGCATCAAAGGAGGGATTTCTTACCATGGCCAGAGAGTAAATATGTTTGCTGAAAGAAAAAATGTTGGCACAAAAGCAAATGGATAGAAACTGGGAAATAAATTTAGGCAAAAACACAGAATCTGAGGCAAAGCCCTCTATAACATCCTTGCTTACATCACAAATCTTCTACAGGGGAAGGAAAGACAAACTAGAGACAGAGATAGTACAGGCAGAAGTGAGGGAAAGAAGAAAAGAAAACAAAGATTCTGAGGATGTTAAGTCAAATACACACAGAGAAAACATGATCTGACACTTCCTTATTTTCAGGGGAGAAAATGTATTCTTAAACATTGTATAAGGAATGAATAAAAGGCAGGAAATGCCCAAACATCCTGAACCTCCTATATACTCTGTATATATTTCTTGGAATTAGAAATGCTTTCTGTGTTGGCTCTTTGTGCTCAGACCTGCCAGCCATAAAGGCTGAAAGTGCTTTCATTCTTGTATTTTCATCCCTGAATATAACTTTCTCAGTGCATGAGACATGGATATTCAGACAACATAGATCTTTATTCCTTATAGAAGAAGCAAATACAAGTGATTGATATCCTTATTTCTTTTGAAAAGAGTTTAAAATGGCTTGACAATGGCTGAAATCACTCTGCCTGCTGTCACACTGCCAAAGTCGGACATCCTATTGAACTATTGGCAATCTACCAGGAATATACAAATATTAATAAGACCATCCACAAACTTTGCAATCTTTTCTAATTCTCCTTTGGAATGAATTTACATTTGTTTTCAGAGAAATTGCCAAATCTTTCTCTGTTGTTGTTCTGGCAAATTAATGAAACATTTGTGGGCACAACATTGTTGTGGTCTAGCTTAAATTTAGTGCTGGGGTAAAAATGCTGCTTGAAAACTCCATGTAAACAGACACAACTAAATCTCTCGCACAATTATTCTACCCTGTCAAAAGCAGCAAAGGTACCAGTGATGACTAGCACATTTGATGCCCCGGCAATCTTTGTGATAACAGAAGTGACACATGATGTGATAAGCAAGGCAAATGTATCTGACTGATTATTCTGGGATGGAGCCTAGTCAGCAATTTCAAAGTGCAACACAGGGAGACAATCAGGCACTCTCAGTCTGAGTTTCTTCTTTGCCCACACCAGGTAACGATGGCTGTAAAATGACTTTTCAAATAACAAAGAATATAGGTTGTGCAAGAAAATGAGAGGGAACAGAAAAATCCCTATAATCCACAATGTTATAGTTTGCTGAACAGTTTTGGCCAAAGTGGAATTGTTTTACTTGCCCTCTGCCACCTGGCTTCTCTTGGAAAATGACAGAGAGTAAGTAGGAAATTGGGCAGAGATAAAAGCTACTACAGTACTTTTCTGTCATTTCCCCATGAATATGTATGATCAGAGGTCTGCCTTACCCTGGATGGGAGCCAAAGGCTCATAGACTACTCGATAACCCTGCAGGACTCCATTTGCTGCTGTCGGCTCGCCCCAGGACACATTGAGTGTCGTGCAAGTGATCTCCGAGAACGTCAAGAAGCTGGGAGCACTGGGTGCTGAAAGGGTTACAAACAGAATGAGCTGCAGTAGAAATAGTCAATCTGATATATATAATAAAACATTGGTTTATTTGCCCAGCCTAAATCTAAAGGAAACAAGTTGAAAATGGGATTTTTCAATTGTATTCCAATGTCTGGTAATCAATTAGAAACCCAGGTGTCCTAAAAACATCCAGCAGCCAGCTGTAAAGCTGAATCTCAAAAGCAAGCAAGATAGGACACAGAAGGGAATGACCCTCAGAAGAGTGCTGTGTGAGCATACAGTCCAAGTACACACCTCCACTGCCATCAACAAGGGCACTACCTTCATCCTGTGCTAGAACACTCCCACCATGGAACCAACACAGAACCATCACATCCAACACAGAACCCAGTTCAACTGGGTTGCTGCCAATCCAGCTTTAAAAAAGGAGGAATGACAAAAAGCACAATAATTCTCTCACAGGACTGCCTGGGCAATTTCCAGGCACTGGAGATGAGTTCCTTCATATTTTCAGATTTGATAGCAGAGGCCAGAAACAGACCCATAGATGCTTTCTGAAACAGCTTGTGAAGGGACTGGTCCTTCTTGAAATCTATTTATTTCCTCTGCATCACTCCCTTCCCCCATGGTCCACATATTTGATCCTTTTTAACCCTCCACGACCATTACAGAGCAATGACGCACCCGAAAGCTACATCTGAACACCAGTGCCCTCCTGCACTCATGTCCTCAGCCACTGCCCAGTTACATGCTGGTCACCACCAAGGCTGTGCTTTGAGACAAGACAACGATCCCGTACCTGCCTGGTGTGTCCTGCCCTGTGAGGGGCTGCTCCTGGGGCCATCCCCGGCTGCATTGAATGCGGAGATGCAGACCATGTACTGTGTGTGGCTGGTCAGGTTCTTGAGGCGGACAGTTGTCTCTGGGAGGAAAAGGACCTTCACTTTTTCTGTGTCATTCTGGGTGTTGCTCTCCCAGTAATAAATCTATTGGAACAGAGAGATGTTTCAGTATATCCCACATGTAGAAAATACCTGGGCATTGCAGCTATAAAAGATAAGGAAGATGTCACAGTCTTGCTCTGGACTCCTACACTAAATGGGATCCTAACACTTTTCACCCTGTTCCCAGTCTTTTCTCTTCCTTTGGCAAACTCCCAGCATCAAAGTGGTCCAGTGACCACATAGCTGAGTACATCACTCAAAAATAGATCACAGGCTGAGGAATGTGGCCTAATCACAGCAGATATGAGCTGCCAGAGTTCAGCATGCGAGGGCAGTTTTTAAATTCTCCCTGAAAAGCTAGCTGCCTGTCAGCACTGGCATCCTGCTATGATGGTCCATAATTCACCTTTGTATGCACAATGGTTTTACCATTTGTGGTCACGGACAGCCAAGCAAATGTCTTCTTGACAAGGGTAATAAAGACTTTCCTTAAAGTTTCTTGAGGTACTTTTTCCCACTCTTGCCTTACGTAATTTTTATCCTGATGCCATAAAATTAGGCTTTGGAGAAGTTGTTTCCAAGAGGAAAAATGGTGCCAGCCCTACTTATTGGACAGGCCTGGCAGCGAGAGCATTACAACAGGCCAAAGCAAGCCAGAAAGTTGTGAGAACGAGCCAAGGCAAGACTCCTCCTTGGCTCTACAAGCCAGGCTGTTAGAGCTCTCTATATGTACAAAAGGAAAAAAACATGGATTGATATATAAGGATGCTTGTTACTGCCAAGAAGGGATGCCAGATTATTCACATTGGCTTGTTTTTTCTTTGCTTATGGACCTAAATTCATGGAGAGAGGCAGAGCCAGACACTGAACCAAAGCCAAGCTCAAGTGTTTGTAGACTTGCCCATTTCCACTCTCTGAGGGTCCATTCTCATGCTGGAGAAGCTGAACAACATGCCTCTGAAACATGTTCATCTCCTATGAACCAAATGCAATTAATACTATGATTTAATTTTGCTAAAGTTAAGGAAATGAAATCATTCTTCCGAAATCTGACCTGGCTCAGGCTTCTAGCTTAGAGAAAGTTCTGCTTTTCCTAATGGCTTGTAACATTTGATAGATAGAAAGCTCAGTTAATTTTCTTCAATATATTTCTTGCCCCTAGCTCTCATGTCTGTTGCTTTTTGGAGTAGATATGTTGCCTGCATAAGTAGAGCTGTCTCCTTATCTGCATACCCTGTTTCCCCATGCACTCTTTCTCCACGAAAAGCAACACACTTCTTTTCTCTCCCCCTCAATCTCATTCTCTTTCTTTTTGTTTTGGGACTCAGTGCCATTTCTGTACTGCAATCTGAATGCTGTTTTAATTTGCCTTATGCAGTGAGGGCAACTGTGAGATAGCTCTACGAACTACAAGTAATAGCAACGCCAAGCAAGATAAATGAAACCAGGAGAAACAGAAGGATTGCCTTGTAGCCTTGGATGTTTCCATTCTGGCTGTCAGCCGGAGGTGGGTCCCAAGTGAGCTCCAACTGGCTTGCAGAAAGGGAGTTTATTTGGATGTTCTCCGGGGCCAGCGCTGGTGCTAGACAGAAAGGAGGACAAAAGAATTAATAGTGACAAGCAAAACTAGTTCATATTCAGGATGCAATTTCCTATTTGCAGGACTCAGGATGGGCTCTGTTTATGTGCAAGTCAGCTAAGAGAGTCAGCCCTGGAGGTCTCTATCACAGGGAAGTCTCAGCACACGTGGACTGAGGAGCAGCCAAGCCTCCAGAGGTGGTTGCTCCCGCACGGGCTAGGTTAGACATTGAACCAACTTGATCCTGCCAGCGGCTTTGAAAAAGAAATGAGAATTTTGTCTTCAGTCTATCATTTTGGGCTTGCCTTGGGCAGTGATGCTGCGAGCGACTGGGAGCAAGGCAGCTCCCCTGCCACCATCAGCCTGGCCACCCTCTCAGCAGCAAGTCTTTATAACAGCCTCTTTGCAAGGGTCCAAGACTTAGGGCCAAAATACTGTCCAAAATTACCTCCCAAACCATTCAGATGCTAAGCAATTCAATTAATATTTTATGTAATGACAAAATAACTTTTAGTTGCTACTTGCTAGCTCTTTTTTGATTATACCTTCACATATACACACTGGCCCTCTTTGGCTCCTGATGATATTTCTTCCTTGCATTGTGCTATGCCAGGAAACTAATCTTAGAGTGCACCTGGGTCACACCATCCTTCCCTTTGTCAGGATCTAGTTTGGTGCAGGTGGATTTTCTTCCCCAGCGGCTAGCAAGGACAGTCTGTTCTCCCGACCTGCTGTCTCTGCCTCGGGCAGGTCTCAACAAAACAGCACATGTTCTGTTTACAGAAAAGGTGCTGAAGCGTGTCCTGTTCAAATTCCCGAAGTAGGGAAAGAAAGGCAGGGCGAAGGGTACACTTCTTCTTTCTGTATGTTCACAGTGCCATAGCCTTCACCTCGACCACCTGCGAAAGCTCCTCTTTTCTCTCTGCCCCTTTATGGGCCATAAATAGAAGTGATAAAAAATTCACTGCTCAAGTTAGATAGCCCCGGTTACCCATTCCTCTGGAGACTTCTTTCTTTAGAGAGAATGACCTTCATAAGTCACACTTTTCTACCAATACTCCCTCCCTCCAAGTTATAAAATAAAATAGTAATTAACACCCACTCAGCCTGACACCAACTATTTATTTTGTTCTAACTGTGTGGTTTCCATATTATCACTGCCCACCCTGCCGTTAATGGAAATGTTAATAACCAGCACCAGGTTGTTGTGACAGATGCTTGGGCTCATTATCAGAAATTCTTATTTACCGCTCCATTAAACGACAGAATTGCACAAAAAACAATTCAATCAAAACTAACTGGAGGAATTTTAACAGCCACATTAATAATCCCAAACATAAATAAAGTTAATGTCTTTTGCATGTTTGCCATCGGCAACTCAATTGCAAAATTATTGCTGTACAATTAAAACGTGAATGGCAAAAATTGAAAATAGCCTTTATTGCAGGGCTCAGTTAAAATTATTTGTTTATAATATTTTTTGTTGTTTCTTTTTCAGCTGCACATAGTGCACGAGGTGACAGTGACCAGCAGTAAAATACAGCTTGTTCAGAGGGGTGCACTCGTTTAATTGTGGCTCTGTCTTCTGGGCTTCGTAGTGGAGCACAGGAAGTTCAGTGCAACAGTACTGCTGTCAAGGACCAAAAAACCTCAAGATTTTGAGACTTCCACCACACACATCAGACTGTGAGGCCAAGCTGATCACACAGTACAAGCCTGAAAATACATCGTGGAGATCTGCAAATGATGACATGCTCAGGGAAACAGAATATGTGCAATCACAAAAGAAAATGGACCACTTTAGCAACGTATTTTCTTTCGTGGTAGTGACACTACTGCCTGTCCTCAGCTGACAGCTTCAAAGTGCTCTCAATACCCAGGTCTAAAGCAGCGTCTATAATAGTGTTTTTCTTTGGATCCTCTGTGGCAGCCTGCAACAATTGCTGCTTCCGAGATGTGGCCGCTAGAAGAGTCAGCGTGTGCGACCTGCTGCCAGAAAAACACCATGTTTCCTCAACCCCTTTTTGGAGCACATCTAAGAAACACAATGGTTAAAACCTGCCAGTGATCACTCTGCAGTGACACACTCACTGCTGGAGCTGCACTTTTGCTGGCACAGCGGCAGAAAATTTGATGGGAAGGAAAGAAAAAAGAGGCTGGTGTTGAAAATGACATTTCTTCCTGCTACCCCAGCTCCTCCATGAGATGTAAATTGTTTGGTTTTGTGCCCTGTGTGTCTGTCCCTCTGCTCAGCTTTCAAAGGCTGATATGTACCTCCTCTTCTAAGCACAGATTTCTTGTTGACAGAAGGACAGCAGAACAGCACTGCTGATGCTTGATGTGGCTCTGCGCAGACAGCACATTACATTAAGGGTGAAATGAAATACTTTAAAAAGAAGGGAACACATCCCTAAAGCCTCTACCTGTTTGAAACCCCAAACCATTCATTGCATGCATGGACAGCCTGTGCCAATAAAAAACAAGTACATTTTAAAGGTGAATTCAAAAGCCTTTTACCTTCTAGGAATGCAGCTCAAGATTACTGAGCTCTGAGTTTTTCATGGCTGTTGAAAGCACGAATACATAAAAATCAAGATTAAAGCTAACCTCACACAGCTTTACCTGTTAGTGACATTATCAACTATAGCAGGAGTGACACAGACCCCTGAGGGTCCAAACTCAGCTCTTGGCAGGTGGAAAGCATTTCATCTTCCATGAAAAACAAAAAGTATGTATCCATGAAGTCTAATCCTGTGCACATATCCTGCCTTGGAATTTCATGCAGATATTTGTCTGATTTCAGTTCACCTTTGAGACTGCCTCCTTGAAACACATTTTCAGCCAAAACCATAAGGAGAAAGGCTGAGCAGGTTGTATAGCAATTAGGAAAAAAAAATAACAATAACTGTGGTCTGGGTTGAGATTGGCAGAATCAAGTAAAAACAACTCTATTGGGAAATGCAGCGAGTGTCAAAATGAGCCCATAAATAAAGTTACACATCTAAATTCACATTTAAACATATCACTGCCCCCATTTTCCAGTCGTGCTGAACAGCCTCTGCTCACACTGCAGTCAATTTCAGCTTGCAAATGCTTATAACCTTTAAAGAGAAGGTGTTTAAAATCCCCAGTGGCCTGCCTGTGACAGAGCTCTGTGTATTGCAGAAGGTTCACCTTACTTTTTCTCACTGCTTCCTTGGGATATTTGCTCTCTGTGTCACCCAGAGCTTTTCATCAATACGAAACTACCATTCCTTTTCTCAGTGGCAGTTGCCACGATGCTCTGTAGCACAGGTAGGCTACAAATCCTTGTGATTCATTTGGTATAGTCGGTAACTGTTTTTATGAAGCATTCCTTGCTGCTCTTACATCTGCTCCAATTGCTGGGTAGGAAAAGATTTCTCTTCTACTGATTTTCTAATTGCTTCTGTAATGCCAGTATTATGTCAGGAAATTCACAGACAAGACTGGGACAAGATTCCCTGACACTCATGCTGTTTAAATAAACATGCAGGCAAAGAAACAAAAATGAGGAGACAACTGCAGTGAAAGGAGACTGAATATTTTGTGTGCATCAGCTTGATTCCACAGTTCCAAACAATCCCAAGCAAGTTTCAGTTTCCTAAAGGCCTCTGATCCTTTTCTGTCTAGCAAGCACTTCCTCCCTAGCTTATCAAAGCATGCCTTTGTGAACATGCCTGCTTTTATTCCCTAGTAATCAATATATTTGCATTTTGGTGTTAGCACCTAGAGGCCAGAATCTCATTGCACAATGTGTTGCATAAACACAGAACAAAGACACAGCTCCAGGCCTAAAAAGCTTCTAATCTGTATGTCTACACATTATAATGGAGGGGTGGTTCTGACATCCCATCTGTAATCTTATCTACCTAGTAACAACAGAAGATAGAAGACACAGCAATATTCCATTTAGCATGTGCTGACAAAGCTTGCACATGCAGCACCTCTGAAGTTTACACACTGATTCCTGGCACACACAACCATGGAAAACAGAGGTGGAAAGCATTTGGAAAGGGCTCAGACATCCATCCTCCTGTGTCACACCGGGATCAGCTCTGCTGCTCAGATGCTGGTGTAATCTCCATCAATGACCTTTCTCTGGATTTTCTGGCCAACTCCCACACAAACTCTGCCAGCATTCCCCTATTTCAATGACTCTTAAAACAACCCTCATATTATTATTTTTCGAATGTCTAGCCTATTCCATCCTCATCTTATTGAACTTATGTCCCCAGTGGCATGGAGAACAGATTGTTTCTTCTCTCGCTGCTGCCACTGCCCTCAAGTTATGGAGTAGGTAAGCAACAGTTAAGTGGATTTTAAAAGCCAAACTCAACATAACAAACAGAAGGCCACAAGATAAAACAGCAAGACTTGATCTGCAGAATGGGCAAAGCAAAATGCACTGGGTTTTCTTGCAGCATGGGCTTAGAGAAGGCATGCAAAGATGATACCTCCCAAGAAAGAACAAAAAGGTGTATCTGCAGATGCCTGCAGTCACTCCTTCCACGATGGAAAAGCAGCATGAGAGAAACATGTTCACTCTTTATTGGCTATTTTCTTGCAGTGGCTGGGAAAGAGAGGTGGGAGTGAAGCACACTTCCTTCCCCTGTGCAGCAGTACCTCTGCCATAAGGAATGCTGCATGAGTGATGCTGATTAGTTCAATAACAATTAGTTAATTGTGCTTTATAAACAGCTACTGTGAAGAAGCTTTCCACTGTGACAAAGCAGCACAAGCTATATTTAGAATATTTCTCACCAATTTCTGGCTGGTTTAGGCTAGGCTATGCTTTGTGATGGACGTATGTGCTTTTTCCAAAGACTGCACTTTCTGGGGTTACTTAGATGTATTTCAGATGCAGTAAGACAAGCAGAGCTGCATATAAAGGATCTTAACTCCCTCAACACAACTCCATTTGCTAATATTAGACTTGAGTGCTCCTACCCTCATATTCAAGCATGACAGTTTGGCACCAAAACCTGGTGTTATTAGGTTATATAATTATTAACCCAGTTACTAACTTTGCCAGCCCTGTGTCACCCTGTGACCTGAAATGAGTCTCAGGAAAGGAGCAATCTGGGTGGGGAGGAGGTTGAAGCAACTGGAAAAGCCAGGTTTTAGTAGGAAATAACCCTTTTTTCGGGGTGTTGACAGATGTGTTGATTTATGTGATTATAAGAGAAACTGAAACATTTCCTAGGGTACAAGAGACCAATTGGAGTCAATACAAGACTAACTGGAACAACATCTTTCTCACCCTCACAAACACTGATGAAGAGGGAACACAAGCTAACCAATGCAAAATAGAAAGGCAAACAGGCAGACCTACCTTGGTGGACAAGAAGGGGTGGAGAGGAGGAAAACAGCTGTCAGGATGGAAAATCTGGGAGTCTAGCACACCCACAATTGCTTTACTCTGTGCCATATTATTTAGGTAGGCAAACACTTGGTCTCCTCCCTGTATGCTACACTTGGTAATGTAGCTGCGTTCTGCCACATCAAAATTTTAAGGGTACTGAAGTCATGAAAAAGCATAAATAAAAGCAGCTGCAAATGGTACCCAAATGTAACATCCCCAGTTTCTCTGCTTAGTACTGGGAAGCTTCCCAATATTGGCTAGGCCTATCTTAAGCATTTGCAGGGACATGAAAAGAATGTGGGGGTGGAGGGAGGAAGGAGGGAGAGATGACATTAACCACACATAATGGAAAACACTGAAATGAAACAAGGTCTAGAAATGGAGTATCCTTTCCATGGACACAGACTCCAGCAGGTTATCTGCCAATGCCATTTTTTTGAACTGGGAAGGCTCAGGAAACCTCCATGGATATGACTTATTCATGAAGAGCCTTCATAAACTGGTAAGTGACTGAAGCAGAAGTAACTCTCATCCTGTCCCTGTCTCTTCCAGCGGTGATGAAATCACAGTTGCTGTGATTGCTAATCTTTTAATGCAGGGTTCAGATTTTCCAATTCCTGCGCAATCCAGGATTTTCAGGGGACAGACATGATCTGAAGTTACTGTGACTGCACAAGAAGTTACTGTGACTGCATTACCATGCCTACAAAGGAGGCAAATCTCATGGAGCAGTACCATGAAACAGTTACAGCCTTCAAGCAAAAGCTACACACTTTTCTTTTGCTGAAGCTCGCAGTTCTACTTAGCTAATATAAACCTAAAATAGGCTATCACATTGCATACTGAAATTATCCATCAAGGGACTGAGAGCTGTAGACCCAAAAGTAAAGCCCTTACAGAACTGTCAGACTGCCCCTGGAAACAGCATACAGGTGGCTAAACCAGGAAGGGGATAAAAAATATAAGGAGTTTTTTCCTCTGTTTCTTTTGTGTCAAGAAGGATACGATCACACACAGGCAGGCAGCCCATCAGTCAGCAGAGATGGATCCATGAGCAGGAGCAGCAAGAGTCTGACAAGCATTAGGTATGCACAAACACACAGGCATAAACCTACAAGCTAAAACCCCCTTTCACTTACATAAATGCAAATGAGGGTTAGGTTTGCTAAAGCTAGTAGACCTAAGCCAGTGTGTAAGTGAGAGCAGTGTCAGCTCTGAGGAATGCAGGATTCATCCCCCATGAAGGTTGTTCAAGGGTGCAAGGGATGGTGAAGAACTGCTGAGTGTTTGATACTCTGGCCTGATCCTCTCTCAGGAGCACTGGGAGGAGTAGGAGCAGCAGGTGGGAACATCCTGCTCTCAACTCTCTTAGAAATGTCTAGCCATTAGACAAAGGCAGAATTACCTACATCAGACTATCTCCCCAGGCTCTCTGGTTCCCAAGACTGCTCCTCCTCCATTTATAGCCATGTCCCACTCATAATCATTTATTAATCCCACACTCTAATATCACAATACCACAAGACAGCAAACAAAAGCACCCACTTAACATTCACTAACCGTAATGGCAGCACCTACTAAAGCCTTAAAAGCACCAACAACTCCTTATGCTCCACTAAAGCCAAGAGAGCACATAAAATAATTAGGGTGAATCTCCACTGGGTTTGCCACAGACCAAATGTTAAAAGCCATATTAGAAAAAAGTCCAACTGAGCAGGTGAGATCTGCCACTGTGAGAACCTTTTGCAGTGGCTTTAATGCAAGTTTGGGTAGCTCACCCCCATGAGGGATTCATTTAGGATTTACAGATTGCAATGAGGAGCCCATGGAGGCCTGTGATCTTTGCTCTTGAGAGAGATTTCATTTACATTTTCTCAACTCTGAGTGAAAGTTTTCTCTTTCTTGGTTTATTTTGCAGACATAGCACCCCTGAGTTCAAAACTGTGGTCCCACACCCCCAACATCATCTCAGTGTCCATGTTGCTGCAGCCAAAATATTTTAGGATATTGCTAATTCATTCTTTCATTACAAAAAAGGCAAGAGAATCATAGAATCATAGAATCGTTAGGGTTGGAAAGGACCTTAAGATCATCCAGTTCAAACCCCCTGCCATGGGCAGGGACATCTCACACTAAACCATGGCACTCAAGGCTCTGTCCAACTGGCCTTGAATGGAGGGATGGAGCATTCACAACTTCCTTGGGCAACCCATTCCAGTGCCTCACCACCCTCACAGCAAAGAATTTCTTATATTCAATCTAAACCTCCCCTGTTTCAGTTTGAACCCATTACCCCTTGTCCTGTCACTACAGTCCCTAATGAACAGTCCCTCCCCAGCATCCCTATAGGCCCC
>JBCJKH010017280.1:8127-31756 GCA_039877255.1 Loriculus beryllinus
CTACATAAAAATTCTTGGATTTCTTGTGAGATATATATACACACACACACATATATGTATATATCTGTATAGCCCGTCTGTAAAGACCCCTTAATTACTGACCACTCTGTTCTTTAAAATTGAAGCTTCTTGAGTCTTTAAATCTCAATAGAGTTTCAAGCATGGTTTATTTATTATTTTAGGAAGACAAAAAAAATAGCTGTAAAATGATGATTTCTACATAAAACTTCTAATATATCACATGCAATTACCCTTTAGCTAATAGTTAAAAAAACAACCTCATAATTTTGGAGATCCTAGGCATTTTTTAGCACCTAGGTTTTGTAGGACTTCTGTGAAAGGAGGATGCTTGTGTGAATTTGTTTTGGAAGCTTGGGTCTTTGGTCATTTCATCACATCTACTAAAAAGAAAACTTTGAGGCCGATGTCTGCATCTATCAGTACATTTTGTATACTGTAATTCTGGTTCATGAGCTGAAAAGTTGTTATCAGGCTTTCACTGTGACTCAGGCTTTGGGGAGTAGAAGTCTTTCTACACTGTAGCTTTAGAGATTTGAGGTCTTGGGCAAATTCCCTGTGTTTGATGGAAATCTTGTTATCAATAACTTGATTTATATCAAGTTATATGAATATATAATGAATGAATAATAAATATGCCCAATGAATATGCACATATTGGGTGTGAAAATTACTTCACAAAAAATGACTCTGCCATCCAGCAAGGCCAAAAGCAATATTGAGCCTGATATTTCTAACCTTTGCTTGCCTCTCATTGCCATTAAAAAGTTTATGTTTCTCTTTCACCATTTTAAGTTACAGACTGGAGTCAAAAGTAGTTCTTGCTGCAGAATGAATAGAAAGTAGTACTGCTTGTGCAAAACTACACTTAATATACATTTCTGTAAATAAAAACCAAACAAGCAATTCATGTATCTGCATTAGTTGTCTTATTGCTTTTTTGCTAGGTTTCATACCTGTTTATTTTCTTTCTTTCTGTACTCATTTAAATGTCAAGTAAAATCTCAGAAGACTAGATAATGTAACTGTGGCAGTTAAAGTTAAGAAATCTGATTTCAAGGCAAGTCCCAATAAAACAATGGTAACTATAAATCAACAAATCAAAATTGATACCATCACTGAGCTTTATTCAAGTTCATCTTGTCTTTTTTCCACTTCCTGCATTTGAAGATTGTTGGTAGGGCAAAATTATGGTTCCATCAGACCATTGCAGGGGATGCTATTTTCAAGGAGAGTTATCTTCTAAGCAAAATAGTAAGTAAGAACCTGAGACCAATTTGTAGGTTGCACAGAAGCCTGTCCTGCTCCTTCCCCTTTTCCAGCTTCCTCTGATCTCCTGCTCAGCAGAACAGGCTACCCAAATATCAGCCCAGTCTGGAACAGTATGTCAGTGACAAGGCTGCTCCCGGAAGACAAAGTAAAATCTTCATAAAATAGTAGTTCTGAAGTTTAGATGCTTCCAGGGAAAACATTTCATACAAAGCATTGAAATTTTCAGTTAAAACACTACAATGTTTTAGCTGTTGCAGTTAACTATAGACCAGGCTCTGCTAAGTAACTGCACCAAAAAAATATGTAGTGGTTTGGAAAAAAGAGCTATTTAACAATGAAACGGAGGTGAAAGACTGACTCCCTGCAATCCTAAATTCTGATTGTCTTGGCAGTCTTCACCCAGGCCAGTCTTGGTAAGCCAGGAAATGTAACTGCCTATAGTCTACAAAGCCAAACAGATTCATTCTTTAATCTTACAAGCAACTGAAGTAGGGAATTATTATGATGTTGGATATATACAGAAAATAACATTGGTTCATTATTAAATGAATGTTCAGATTTCTGGGATAGTTGAGTATTTGCCTACTATTTTTTTTAACATGTAGTCAGTCTCATTTGGTACACTCTAAACTACTATAAAAACCAATTATTTTTGGCAAAGACACTTGTAGATCATCTAAAAGCAAAAAAAGGAGATTAAAAAGTTGTAAGTTCTTAAATCCATACTGCTTATCTGTGCATGTCAAAACATTCTGTGGTAGTCTACAGGCATTTTCAGTACTTGAGAAAGACTAAGTAAAGGATATTAGGCCTAATTAAAAAATGCAAATGATTTTGCTAAGCAAAGATGTCAAGTGAAAACAAGTGCAAACACTATGAGAGAATGATCGGACTTAAGTTCCGCCTGATCCAGGTCTCTGGGGTGTATGACTAGGCAGGCATTACAAAAGCATGTGTGTATCTATGAGCTGGATAGAAAGAAGAATTGTAAATTATACAACTACGTACAAGGCTCTTAGATCAGAAGCTAAAGCAGCAATATCTGGAGAAGTGTATTTGGGTATTTTTAAACTGAGTGAGCTAGTTCTTCCTTCCTTGCCTTTTCTACTCAGCAATGCTTATCTCCTCATTATTATACCCAATACCATTCTGCAAGTTCTCTCTGCTTTTGAGAAAATGATGTGGGAATTAAGGAAAAAACCACACAGGTCTGATTATGGGTTTTGACTGAGCTTGGTTGTATGATAAATATGTATCAGGATACACAATTAACAGGTCCTTAGTGACATGGACTAGTAGTGGAGTTGGAAGTCCTGGAGTAAAGGTTGGACCTGAGGATCTTAGAAGTCTTTTCCTACATAGTTGATTCAATGATTAAGAACATAAATTAGGTTTGTAAAATCTAACTGGTCAGGATAATGCTGTAAACTCTTCCTTCTCCCCACCATGCACATCCTGGTCCCAGTGCTGCTTCTGGCTTTCTGGGTCATAAGATGATCATCATGTTTGCTCTCCTTTGAAAAGGAGCTCTTCATCCTTCCTTAACAGTATGTGCAGTCAGCGCACAAATGATGTTACAAGCTGACCAATGTTACAAGCAATGGAAATTACAGCTTTATAATGGATATTGTTTGTGACAGTGTTCTTAGCTCCATGCACTTTATTGGCCATATCTAACAGTCACCCTTTAGAAATCTCTAGATTATGTACAAACTAAAACATCCACTTACTCTGTGACTGAACCAGTTCTTTAGAGACGTCTTTCACATGAAACAAACCCTTAGCAAATAGCGGTTTCCATTGCAATTTAGAAGATAGCATACCCTGTTCTGAACACTATGTTCACAACACACATTCTAAATTCAGGAACACATTGTCTCTATACAGCCCTACATCTACTAACCTACATTAGTGCAGTTACACAAAGGCCGATGAAGATAAGACAAAAAAATAACAGGAAAAGAGTAACATGAGAACAGAAAACCAGAACCACCAGTGCAGGGCTTGTCAGAGCCAAGGATTAGCCCAGAACAGTGATGCCATCTACTTTGCGTCCCCTCATAATGGTATGTTTCAAACAAAAGGCTAATTGCCCAGTTTCACAGCTCAGTATTTTGTTGTGGGCTTTGTTCCTGCTGTGGCTCTCCAGTCTCTTTTCATCATTTCTGACTGATGAAAATGATAAATATAAAGACAGCATATGGTTGCCAACAGCTTCAGTCATTTTAAACTAAACCTTTAGGGACTGACCTCTGTTTCTGCCGAAGGAGGTTTGCACAGCATCTGTCCGCTCACACGTGCTTTACAAATTGCAGGGCAGCTCTGCCCCAGCTGTTAGACAGATTATAAATACGTAGAGCTCTGAAGCAGCAAGACTACTTGAAAAATAAGAACTATCGCATATGCTTGTTCTTATGAAGTGGTCTGGAATGATTTTCTGATTGGCTATGTGAGTGCTGGGATTAGAAAATCCTCTTATTAACATTTCATGGTTAACTTTTCAGCATCTTGAGGTGTAAGCTCTCACTGTCATTTCCCCTTCAGTAGAGTTGTGTGTGAAGGTGTGGCTTTGTCTTGTTTCTCTTTTGTATAAGCAAGGTTTGGGTTCGCACCCAGCTGATGCACTTACAAGTTCCCAGTTTCATCTCTATTCCTGAAACCTGTGGAACATTTACCTCTGGGACCTCTGGCCTATTGTCGTATTAGGTATCATACAGCAAGTTTGAAAGGTTGTCACATGGAGGCCTTGACTACTCGCTCTTTTGAGTTATGCCCTGATTGGAAATGAGGATTTAATCTCTAGCATACAGAGTGGTAGTTTTATGTGGCATACCAAGCACTTCAGATACCAGATCCTGCAAACTGCAGAGGAGTTACAAGAAGAAAATTCTGGGGCAGAAGAACGAGTTCCTCCTCCTCTCACTGTCAGCACAGTCTGTCTCCTTATCAAAGCTACCCACCCTCCAGCCATCTTTGTTCTTCTCACCTGCCTCCCACAGACCATCAGGGCTTAAAATTTGGTCAGAAAAAAGCTGAAGCCAGTGCTCATCTTCCACTGATGGAGTCTGTTGCTGTGGGAGGTTGTTTGACATGACTTCATCAAGACGCCGGACTCCTCTGTCTTTATGTGAGCCTTTCAGAGCTATAAGAGAAGGCTCTGTTGCTAAATGTGTTCCTGAAAGGAGGGGGACTGTAGGTCCATCTGCTTTTGCATAAGTAGGGGTTTAATTTGGTGCTGCTCTCCTTTGTCTCTGCCTATATTTAGAGGACTGCTTTGTGTTAGCATCCATACAAAAAAAAAGTCTTCTATGATAGCACAATCTCGAATCCCACAATTTTTTGAAAATGAAATCATGAATCACCATGCTTGCAGAATGTGTTGTTCAGTCACGTTAAAAAGATTCTTCAAATCAGTTAATTTGACATCTTAAATATATGCTCTCAAAACCCTAAATGCCAATGCATAAGTAGAAAGAAAACCTTAACTGAACTTTGAAATTTCCTTTCTCCCCCACTTCTCCTTTATTTGCTCTCTCCTCAACTTGAATTTACTCTTTGATTGCTCTCAGTTGAGTCTCAAATTATTTGTGTTGGTAAACAGGCAACCAGAAACCATAATTATGCTTCTTTACTGAAGCTGTAATCCTTGGTATTCTCTTGATTCTTTAAAAAAACCCAGGAGAAAACAGTCAAACTAATTTAAATCTGATTTAACTAGTTTGTCAAAATGTTTTTATGCACACAGACCCACAGCTGCTCTGGAACAATGTTTTGCCTATTTGCATGTAGTTTTTGACAGATTTATGTCTGACTTCTGGAATCCAATATGAAGTAGTAAAGATAAATAATTTCATCTCACAGAGTTCTCTAAGCACCTTTCAGGGTTAAAAAAAAGAGCAAGGTGGATGGGAGGGGGGGATATATAGATCTGGAAGGCCTTGTCTTACCCAAATCCACTGTTTAAAAAGTAAGCTGAGAAACTCTTTAAACTTAGTAATGAAGTGATTTTAACAGGGAAACCTCATTTTGGTGCGTTTGACACTAATCCTTCCTGAACGCATAGAAAAATTACTTAGAAAAACATGATTCTGCCCACATTTGCATACTATCAGTTAAAAAGAGCATGGACTACCTCTGCTAAAAGTCTGCTGGAATGTGGAGGAGGTGGCTACTGTGTCAGAATTATAAAATGATCCCTAATCTCTGTGTGTTAGGCAGAAGTACCTGTAAATCAGTGCACCTGCCCATTCTCACAAGCTCTGTATTTCCAGAGCCAGACCACAGAGCTGTTGAAATCATGGACGACATTCTTCTAGTATGTTAAATAGCAGCAGTCAGAAATAAAGGTCTTTCTGTCCATGTGTGAGCTGGATTATTAGTGTTGTCATTACCAGTTTTAAGCTCTGTAGTTTAAAAAAAAAGAAAGAAAAAGAAAAAAAAAAAAGAAGACTTCATTCCACATAGTTGTTTGCATATGTGGCTGGAGAAAAAAAATACCTGGTTAATGTTTTAGAGGGGTTTAGTACAAACCCCTTAAATAAAGCAGGAATCTCCTAGCTTTCATTTTTTCATATGTGAAATGACAAAGCTGGAAGTTAAAATTATTTTCTAGTCCAAACTTTCTTTTTCCTCTTAACAAGCTTCCACCAGGACAACATCAACTTTCTTCATGTCCTTCCTCATGTCCAGGGCAGTGGCACAAATGGGACTGAGGTTGTCCTCACAGTCCCATTTGTGTGTGCTTTTTGTGGCGTCATTCCTACGTTGGTCTCATGTTACAGAAGGGGGTCCAGAAGCTCCTATTGTGATGATTAATGTGAGGGCTTTTGTAGCTCCCAGTTTCTTTGCAGAGTAACAAAGGGATGAGAAATACTGGCACCCAGCTGGGGATTGGATTGCATCTTTTTGGAAAAGGAGCTAGCAACCTCAGCCTAAGGGAGTTTTCTGTGAATGCTATCAGGAGTGGTGTTTTGTGTAATGTCAGTAACAGTGTTCCTGATTGTTCTGTAACTTATGCTGATACTCTGAGAAGGTAAATATCTCTACAAAACAGAACCCCCCATCCCTGTTTTTGCTTACCCCTGGAACCTTTTTCTTAGTGTAGCTCAGGATGTTGTATGGTGATCTTTCAGCTCAAAGGGCACATGAACAGTCACTTTGTCTGAGCAAGGCCTTAAGTTCTAGAGAAGAAAACATCTAGGGCAAAACCCTCAACTGCAATTAGGTGTAACTTACAGTAGAAATTAGGTTTCATGCTCTGAATACTAAAAGCACAAAGCTACACAGAAGAACTTCCAACCCTAGTATGTTTTTCAAGTTCTCACATTGTCATTAGGTACGTGTGTTTATCTGTGCAATAAACAACTGCTCATTTCACTTGATGGAAACTTTACTGTTGCAGCCAGCAGCAGACTCAACTGCAACAGAGGCAGTTAGGCTGCCTGGGGAGCAGATGGTCTTTGCACTAACCTGGGTCCACTCACAAATTTCTCATCTGTTTAAATATAAACTGCGCAGTCACACACCTCTAATTAAGAGGAAATGAGGATTATCTGATGTAGGAGTGTGTGTGTGTCTTTCTTGTGCATACAGTTTCAGAATTCTTAATGTGTGATCTTCATTCACCTTCCTTCTTGTGCTGCTTCATAACGTCTTCATTCAAAGCAGTGGGACTTGTGACACCTGCATCATAAAGCATGTAAAGGAAAAGACACTTTCTTGTGGTTTTGGGGAGAGAGAGATCTCACCTGTTCACAGACTGCTAGCTGAAATCTGGTGTCAGGTCATAGTCTATAGACTGTTCTCCTACTATGGTTTTTTTTTTTGGTCATTACTGTTATTTAGCCTCCTATTGCTCCACCTCTGAATAGAAGCAGGCATGATTTTTTTTCCTGCCTTGCTATTGAATTGATGTGCCGTCATGGAATGGAAGAACATAATGAGGTAATTTCCAAGTGCTCCCCTTCCCTGAGCATAAATGCCTGTTGAGGGAGTATGTGTTATAAGGGTTGACATCTCCGTTTTGTGGAGATCTGAGCTATTTCAAAGGAAGTAAGGAAACTGAAAATTACCAGTTGTTGCTTTTATGCTGCAGGTATTTGCTTTTAGATTAGAAATTCCTTTCCTCCACTGACTAAATTTTGATGACTTATTTTCCCTGACACTGGCTCTCATCACTTCTTTTTGGAGTCCTGAACAGTTATAACCAATATGCACATCTTAACTTTGTGAAAGATAAAAGAGTGCAAATGGTATAAAAGATGTAGCTCCCTCCTCTACACAGTACAATTTGATCTTTTACATTTAAATGGTTAAAGAACATCTTGATTGGAATATGCCTTTTATCAGGCGTTTGGAATACCCTGATAGTGACTCAGAATAAAAAAGAGCCTTCTGGAAAACAGAGCTAATTATCTATTAACGTTTGGATGCAATGCTTGTCTCGTATTAATTTCCATGCTTGCCAAAATGATTCTGGTAGAGGAACCAGCTGAGAAATGTAGAAATAAAAATAGGGGTTTGAAAGTACTGGATATACCATGTAGCTGCTTGCAAAAGGATGTACATGAATGGAAGTGTGAGGCAGTAGTATTACACAGGTAGGAGGATTTACAAGTGCAAAATTATAAACTGTCCCAGAGTATGAAGCAGCTCATTGCACACCTTCCACACCATAATCTAATTCAAAAGGCTTCATGACAGATATCCCTCAGCTATACAGTTGTACCTTTGTCATCTCACCAAGTGAAGCTATTACAGACCATCAAAAATATCCCTCTTTGTCAAAGTAGGATCAAGTCATGCTACTGACAGTTTCTCTGCCCAGAACTTCTGCAGAATGCAGGGCAGAGATAAACATCAGCTTGAAGCCAAGTCTGGGCCTTCCTTTTGTCGTACAGTCCTTTGCATGATTAGTGATTGACAATTTCCCTCTAGCTGTGAGTAGAGGAAGTATTTTCCCACTTCTTGCCCCTTATTAGGATGACCACAACAATCAAACTGCTCCTTTCAGATTTTATGTAAAAATATCTCCCATGACCTGCACAAACACTATCTAACATGCAGATGAGGTTTTCAACTGCTCTTCTTGCAAACCCTAAGGCAGTGTTTCCAAAAGCAGACAACCTGGTATAAGCTATCTTCTATGAGTCACCCAAGTTCACCTAAATAAGGCCCTGAGGTCACTTTCCTGTGTCTCCCCAGTCCAGCCACAATACTTTTTTAGGTACACAGCATATGCTGTCAGAAGGATGTGTTATACTGCTCTCTCTCCAGCATTTTTAGCAGCAATGTACGTGAAATTTAGCCCACATTCCTCTTCAGAAGGTGCATATCTCAAATGACTTGGTGGATTGCTCTTGATATTTTAATGACTATCCCTATTTCAATAGCTGGACTGCATTAATGGATCATCCCATCTCTTCATAATCGGTTGCTTCAAAACCAGCTGTGAATATTTTCTTCCCATTAAGGCTTATTCCTTTGGGTTTGATGTAATTAGTTGTCATTTATGACTTAAAGAAAATATGCCAATAAATATTTATGCCACATGCACCATCTGCTTTCTCTGGTGGGCTCTGTACTTAATGTTGAACAAATTTCTATAAGCCTCACATTGCAATTCATGTTAGAGGGAGCCTGTGGTTATAAGAGCAGTAAGTAGTTATAGATGTCCACTCCAAAGAAACCAAAAGAACCCAGTTTCTTGGTAAAGCAGACCATGGAGGCACTGAAAACGCGCTAGTGTGAAATGCTTAAGAGGATATAGCTGCAATACCACACTTGGTCCTCCTGTTGTTTATTTATAGCTTAGTCAGAGTGAGGGTAAGCATCCTGCTCTCTTAAATACAGATAAGAAAATTCTGCTGTATGAGTATCACAGAGGGACATGAAAGGAGGTGGCAGGTCTAGACAGAAGAGTAAAGAGTGTCCAAGTCTGAAGTTACAAAGAAAGGGAAGAAAATTTATTGCCAGTCTTCCCTGCCACAAAATTCACGAGGCAGCTTTCAGCTGCTGTATAAAATACATGTATGGTACTGAAAATGTGGAAACACAACCCTTTAAGGGTATATTTAATTTCTCCCTTAATATTAGGTCATATGTGAAGATATATTTTTCAGAGCCAAGTATCTACAAGAGCAAAGAAAGAAACACATTTTACATATTATACAAGTAATCCTTTCAGTGGTCTTTTTTAGGCTAGTGCTCAATCTGCCAGCACTGGGCTCCATAAGGTAATTAGTAATTAGTGAAGAGGAGGGTTATTTCTCTGTGCAAGCAAGAGAAGGGCTCTCAGGAAGGTACAATTCCTTACCGCAGTAGCATGAGCACCCACGCATGCCTGAGAAAGGACTGAGACTCAGTGCCACAATTTAGCCTGCAGCTGTTGATTCCTGCTCCTTGTCAGGATACAATTAAGGTAACGTCAGGCTGAATAGGAAGATGGGACTTAAAACTAAAAATACCTTTAGTAATTATGGCTTAGAACTGGAAATCAATGGATAGATTTTGATTTCTGAAAGAGACAATGCTGTTTTTGAAGATGGTTGAGTAATTACTGAGTGAAAGGTAAAATAAATACTCTTGTAATCCCCTATCTATTTGACATACTGCTGAAGGCATGCATGCAACCTTGTGAGGGAGAGCAAACATCTTAGTATATAGGTCTGTATTTTATGCAGGCAAATAGGACTTTGCCATGTTCACTAGGAAATGTAAAACTTCATTGAAACATAATAAAACAAAACAGTTGTTTCACCTATGTATGGTCACTATTCAGAACATGAATATCGTTTTGATTTTATGAAAACCAGACACCTCCTAGAAACCCCTTTTTTGGGATTCAAGATTGCACTTCCATAGTTGGCTGTAGGAAGAACCTTGTTGACTTCTACCAGTCCTGTGAAGACATATTCTCCATTATTAATTCATGTAAGACTCACTCTCCACCCTTCAGTAAAGCGTATGCTTTCATTCGTTGGAGACTCTGGAGAACACACTGGAGGTAGGGACCCTGACTAAGAGATACACAGTGTCACGGTGCTCAAATTTCAACACCCTGACCTAGTATCTGCACTACTGTTAGAAAGTTACCTAGAAGTAGCTGTAGTATCAAAAACTGATGTAAAGTACAAATTTGTATATTTGTACCTAAACATATAAAGATATGTAGTGCCAAATCTTTAAAAATACTTAGATGAAGAAATGAATGAAAACCACTCATAATCCACTTTAATTCAACTGAATACTGCTCTCTTTTTTTTTTTTTTTCTGCTTAAGATATAACTTGCCAAGGATTTTCTCTTTCTGCATATGTTATCATTCAGTTTGAATTAATTTGTGAGAGCTGTTTCCTGGATGTTTTTGTTCTATCTCTTGAATGAGCACTGGTATTTGGCTGTGACAATATGGTGACATGATTCAACAAAGAATTGGCCAGAAAAAATAATTTCTTAATTTCATAGTTAGTTTTCTTTTTGAATTGACTTACTGAATCTCTGTACAAATGCCAGGTCAGTGAAAAAGATGAAGTAGGGGATAGAGGTGGAGGTAAGACCATAGAAGCCCTGATTTGGGTGAGGTTAAATTAGTGCATAATGGCATCCTTAACCTCTTCCTGAACCTGTTCAAGGCCTGATGGCTAAACTGCAATGAAATTAGCAATGTTTAGGTAACTGCTTAGGATAGCAAAGCTGTGTAGTAGCAAGGTAACCCACAAGTTCTAAAAATTCCGGTTACTATGATGGCAAAATGACATCCTTTATCTCAGTAAACAGACCATAGAATGTGTGATCCTTAATTACATCACCTGCTTGCTTTCTTAACAATCTGTTCTATTTCTCACCAAGAAAACAGCTTTGCCACTCTTCACTAATATAAGCATTGCTTCCCTTCCTTGAGAAGCCAATTTCTGACTCGTAGACTGAGTATGTTCTGTACCCAACTAACTATCAAACAACCCTAAGATGCAATTATCCCTCCTTCTTCCTTCCATGCTGTGGATGGATTAGGGTTCTTCCATGTGGCCTAAAAGCACACAGTGGCTGGTTACTGTCTCCAGCATCTCCGCTTCCCTAGTCATGTCTTCCACTTTCCTTCGTGCTACCACCAGCACTCATCAGACCACTTGGAGAAAAAATGCAAATACCGTGGAGTCAGACAAAAACTGCCAACAATTAAATGAGACGGTACTTTAACTAGGCTGAATTTTGTCAAAGTTTGGGCTGCTGTCCTTTCACTTTCCCTCTACTCTGGCCATGTGTTCTTGTTGCTCCTTTGGGCTGGATCTAACCAATATACAACTGCGTAAGTCTATGCATATAGCTTACATTATATGTATAATTGTGAGGAATATTCTGGTATAAGCATATATGTTGTTACAGAGTAGGAGTACTTGCAAGCAGAAAAGTTGCTGGGCTATTTCAAGAATGATTCAAATCTTTAAACTGTTGAAACTGTTCTCACCCATCTGCCTGCAAAGCCATATTTTTTTTTCTTTTCAGCTCTTAGGAGACATAAAATTATTTTAAAATGAGCTTTGGAGTCCTTGACACATCCTGATTCTTTAAAAACTGCTATCTTGCTGCTAAGTAAGAAATGAGCACTGTTTTTACTGTTTTGTTTTAATTTAAAAGCAGGGATTTTTTTCACCTTCCCTATCTATCACTTCCATTTAATTGCATAAAGTTTGTGTTTCTGCTTCTCCAGGATAATTGACAAAAACTTTTCAGCTTTTCTGCCAGTCTGGAAAAGCCATTACCTGTCACAAGGAGGCACACTGCCTGGGAAGAGAAGGGTGTATTTTCCTAGATCGGTGGCTCTCAAGTGCAATTCCTTGTAAGGTTGTGTGGAGCAGGAAGGCCTGCTTCCCAGCCTCTGTGCTGGGACACAACAGTTATGTGAAGAGGGAAAGGGCATGATGTCATATTTTGTAAAGAGATTATTGGAATCCCAGTCCATTTTGGAAGAAGATATTTATTCAGTGCAAATATAATTTCTAATGGCTTTTTTATCTGTTGCTGGTCCAGACTCTGAAAATCCAGAGAATTTCTGGAAAATTTACTGTTATGATTTGTGTATGTTGAGGTAAATAAATGCCAAATGTCTTGCAGGACTAATATCTTTTTTCTTTTTTTTTTTTGTCTGTTTTGGTTTGCATCCTATTTTTTTCTGTAACTCTTTACATCAAAAATTCCTAAAGATGATTAAGATACATGTCTAGCAGTGTGCCAATACCACCTTAATCATGTTTACTGCACAGACATCAAAAAGAAAAAATCAAATCCTGGAAAGTGCTAAGAAGAATCATAAATTACTTTTCTGTGTGCAAGATTAAAACTTTGCACTTTAGGAGAGTCCAATGCTAGAATAAACTATAAATCATCTCATTTAGGAAGAATTTAAATTTCTTAACTTGTACTAACATAAGTCAACTACAAAAGTTCAGCACTGGTAATTAAATAATCAGATCTAGGAAGTAAAGACAAAGTATCTCTAGGCTTTTTATTTTCAAATCAGGTTTGCTTAAAAACACGGTCAAAGCAGGGAACATTTGGTGAATGCCCAGAGAAAGCTATTTGGCAATAGTGGAGTGGACAAAGGTATATATATTTATATGAAATGACATTTATGAGGTCTTTCCGTAGGGTAATAATAATTTCACATTACAGATATTTTAATTATATTTATAAGTGATTATGTGTAGCTTATGAATGATTATGTCCCATGAATCCATGTATTTTATTTTATTAGGTGGATTTTGATTAAGTTCTCATTCAGTGGAAACAAATAAAACAAAACTTCCATAATAAAACTACCTTTAAAATTTGTATCTAAATATATTAGTATCAAATTATGTATTTAATGTACAGCAGTAAAGTGCTGCTAAACTATCATTGTTAATTGAACTAAGCTTAATGATTAGTAATTAGTCTCTGAGGAGGAAAAATACACATAACATCATTGAAGTTCTCTGAGGGCGTTTAAACTTTTTAAGCCAAGAGCATGGCAAAATGAGATAGGCTCTACTGAAAAAAGGAGAGTAGCACTCTTCAATCCAGGGACATTTTAAAGACAGCTGGTAGGACATTTCATTCCAATACAGAAATGAAAACAAACAGCACTGCTACCTGGGGTTTACCTTCATTCTCTCACACTGAGCCTTCACTTCAAGAACATAGAAATCTCATTCAGCTGCCTTTTTCTGACTAGTCTCTGTGGGAAAACTCTGTAGTAAGCCCTAATAACCTAAGACAGTTAACCTTGTCCCCCTGGACTCAACCCCAGTGTATCTCATTTCCTAAATATAAGCACAGAATTGGACAAAAATAGCATGTATCAAAAGTAAAAAAATAAAGTCAGAACACAATCTTTCAAACTCTGTTCATATCATACTTATTATATATGTACCACTTCTTTTCAAAAACAACTCACATAATACTAAATTGGCATAAAAAGCCAGCACAGACACTACATCTCACTATTATTTCTCCATGTGATTTCTATTATTCATCTTTGCAGATGACCAGAAACATTGGGTTAAATATGATCACACTAGTATTCCTTCTGCTATGGTGGGGTAATTTTCAAACCAGATTTTGAAATAACAAATTTCAGAGCTCAGGAGTATTCAAACTTAAGCAAATGTGAAATACTGTTTATTCCTCTAATACAATTTATTATTTCATATAATAATGGCTAAATTTTCATTAATTGGCTTGGAAATTAATGGACTATTCCACATACCAAAATGCTCATTCTGCTTAAAAAAAAAAAAAAAAAAAGTTTCTTTGAAAAGCAGTTTGCTATAACTGAGTTAAATGCTAGTGTTTTAATAAATTGATGTTAGTATATTTGGTGAGTATATGTAGGACAGCCGTGAGTTTATTTTTACTTGTACAAACTGTGCTAATCTGTAATGGGACATATTGAATATAACATTTATGAAAGCTATGTTCATGCGGTCTTGTTGCATTTATAGTTACAGTAAGATTAGACCCCTGATATCTCAACATGAACTCTTCCAAATGAAAACTGAACACTGTAGCTAAATGCATTACCAACTATCTCTGGGAAAAGCAACTGTTAATGATATAGTACATTTGAGATTTCTCTTTTCCTTCTGCAAATCTAATGACAACTTTCAGAGGCGGTTTTATTAAAACATCCCTGGCACCATTAGCAACAGCAATTTATAAGATCTTACACATGAAAGAGAAGATAAAACATATTTTCTGCTAAGGGAAGTCTGGTTTGCCTGCTAATTGAGAAGCTGGCTAAACTGTTCCATGTTCATATCCTTCTTACTCCCTCATTCTTGCAGTTCTGCTCATTTAGTCTCAGTTTTGGAAAGGACTAGGAATGAAATGCTTTGGTCATTCTAAGTATGATATTGAACTAATGCTTAATACTTGCACAGTTAATTATTCTGTGTTCCTGGTTTGCTCACATACTGTGCATAGCCAAATGAACCACTCATGTACCTAAGGTGAGGTGAACAATTCAGTGGTGGGTGGAGTGAGGTGGGGTGGAAGTGCTTACACTCTTACCACATATCACGTTTAATGACCAATTTCAAAGTTTTCTAGTTTACTGCTTGCATTTACATTAGTTGTGCAACCTTTTAGCATCAAAATAAAAATTCTGTACTGTACTACTGTTCATAAGAAATTAACCAGGAATATGAACAAAACTTCAGTTATGCTTATAACAGTTTATGAGTAACTATTTAACAGTAATTCAGAAGCATAACTTCCATGGACAGATCAAGAACTAAACTTTCAGACCACCAAATACCTTTTCTCTTGAATTGAACAGCAGTGTTCCAAAATAATATTTAACAACTTTGCTTCTAAATCAATGTTTTATTGTACTTTCCACTTCAATCTCATTAATACAAAATTCTTTCAGTATAATCTCTTTTCTTCTATAGTGGTAACTGTAAATTGCAGAAACAACTAGGTACTAAAATTTTGCTTTGAAGATTGAGAAACTTTTTGTGTGTGTAGAGTTTGCACCGTGTTCAGAAAGCTGTACAGGGAAAGCCGCCTGTCCTATATGCACACTACACAAGGAGTAGGCAATGGGAGATGACTTGACAGACCCTGTTGCAAAACATATCCTAATATTTCTCCCACGTAAGAAAGCAGTCAGGGTCTTATAATTGAGAATGTCATTAAGAACTGTGAAGGAACTGAAAGCTTCAAGAAGCACTTTTACCCATAGGAAAGAACTTTGTTTTCCTTGTCTTTTCTTCAACAAAGAGGGGATTAAAAGAAAATTTTCACCTTGCATGACTTTGCCAGGGAAAATTGTAGGCATTCAACACATAAGGGATTTTGGTCTGTGACTTGCTGAAACCTCTCAGACTCTCCTTTTGGGATTCTAATGAAAAGTAATTTCTCTACTTTTGCCTCTTTTCTCACATCCGCAGAATGGTAAGAGTAATCCTTATTTTCCCTACAGTGGGACTGACAAGCAGTAGATAAAACCTGATCTGTGCTTTCATGAGAAAAAGTGTGTATGAAGCAGCTAGCTAAACAGTAAAAACAAGTGTTTTTGCATTAAAAGCAATCCTTTCCTTGTATCAAACAAGGATACTGGTGATCCCATTCTGGTTGAGAATGTATTCAGGATACTGTTCAAGTGACAGCATTTCAGCTGCAGTTGAAGAATGTGTTTCTAATATAGTGACTCTTTTGAGACTATATACAGAATGGTCAAAGAACAGGAAACTGCTGTAGTTTTTGGAATTTAGGAAATTAGTACACCAAAAATTACTCCTTAATATCCCCTTCCTTGTTTAACCCCGCATCCAAAATAGACACAGGTGCCTGTTTAGTTTTTCACCTTATACCTTGTATAGTTATTTACTAGCACACTCTGATTAGGTTAGGTATTATGGTCACTTTGTCTTGCAGAAACTGATAGTGCAGTGGACAGTGCATTGAGCACTAGAACCTTTGGCCGTATTCCCAACTTTTAACTGCAGCAGTTAAACTGTTTCACTCCTGCTGCTCTCAAGCATGCTGCCTCAACCGCAAGCAAGACACACAGGTTCCAGTCATCACCACCATGGGATGGAGATTCAGTTTCTTGACAGCAGGCGTCAGGGTTCATCAGCTACAACTGGAATGTTCACGTCCTTGAGGGAATCCCAGCAGACTCCATGAGAGCCCTGTTTTTAGGTTGTGTGCAGCACAAGCAGTGCTGGAAACATTTTGCCTGAGATAAAACTGCTCTCTTCTGAAGTACTTGTTGGCTCAACTGGGGCAAGGAACTATCAATCAAATGAGTTTCTGAGTAAGGATGTGCTCTCTCAATCCTTCATCAAATAAAAACTATTCCATACAGATTCATGTAGACAGTATGTAAAGCAAAATAACTTCTATTTCTTCATGTATGCTCTTAACCAAAAGCTGTTCTTAATTGCATTATAACCCACAACAGTGAAATGAAAATTTTATTTCAGATGTAAAATAATTCTGTTTGAGTTCTTTAGCTGTTTCTCCTCATCTAATATGGAAAGAGTTTTCTCTTTAATTGTGTCTCTGTGCCTTCAAGAATGTTGAGCAGGCATTAAAACATCTGTTTTTTCCAACTTGCCACTTAACAAATTATGGTTTGGAATAATTTTCTCTTTGGCTTATTTTTCTCTCTTGTTAGTTGCAGATTATGAATGTAAAAAAGTAAGGAAGGCCACAAAGTCTGAAGGCCAAATGTGGGGAAAACAATAATCTTTACTAATGTGCTCTGTATAGAAATCTGTATGTATTTTTGCTTTGTAGGTTTGCTTTTAACAGAGAGCTAGAAATTACAGAAACTAGAGTTACATTGCTATAATTTCAGTGTTAGTTAGTCACTGACTTTAAGTTAACATGTACTGTAATCGGCCCCACACCATACCCAAAGAACTCTCAACAGACTTTTCCCCAGAGGAGGTGTGAGTACTTACTGAGGCACAGTTGCTTTCTGACTTGTCTTCCAGAAAGCCAATTTGGCATGGTGTCCTCTGATTCTGCAGCCAGTAGTCTGTTGATTCTAGCAGACTGTTACTGCAGAGAATCTGTTAAAATAGTTAAAAATAATTAAAATAATTAAAAAAATTATTCATTCCTACTTTGTTTTGAGGCCCTGAACCCTATTGTTGTAACTCAAGGGAAATCTTGCCTACAGGATTTTTTTAGGGGGGAAGACTGGGTTCCTTTTGGGTGTGTACAGTTAATGCACCTTAAATAAAGTGATTTATGTATCTGCTAAAGTATCAGCCCATTTTCTTTCAGAACTGAAAGTCTTTGGACATACTTGAAGGAGATGCCTAAACCAAATATTCTAATTGGAAAATACTGCTAGGAGTTTTGTTCTGTGCTAAAGTGATAAATGTGGATGCTGGGAAAACTATTTAACTATACCAGAGTGTGTAAACTTGCACCTTTATGATTTTCTATATCTCCTTCCATGGTAGATCAGTAGTGTCCATTCTACCAGCAGCCTCCTTTCTGGGACTGCCTATGCTACAAGCTCTTTATTTTTCTCCTTTATGAGGAGCTAAAGTACCTTAGACCTGCTTTAATGAGTACTGAGCAAGTCAGCTTGCATTTAATCTCTCTGTATTGACTCAGTCCTATGACTTATGCCACAAGCTTTGCTCAAACAAAACCAAAATGGGCTTACAGATATCTGTAGACTAAAAAGGGAAAGCCAGTTTTGCAAGTCTCAAGATTGAACTGAATTCCTTACTTGCTGATTCTGTACTAATTGTCTTTCATCAAAATGTGAGACTCTTAAGTATTTTCAAAACAGCTACATAACAGCAGGTAAACAATAGCTGTAACAATGATGATACTCATAGAATTTCATGTGGCTTAATGTCATCTTCAGCCAGCAAAGTTGAGAATTATGTTTGTGAAATGGACGTATACGTTATTTGTGCTTCTTGCAGTTCTTGCATTGCGACATTGCATGGAAATAGGCTGTACTCTAGCTCTTTAGGCTTTAATTTTAATAATGTTATTTTAAAATATGAATTAGTTGCTCTACCTGAAAAAAATAAATCTATGCTCAGGATTTTCCTTTACATTGCTGCACATTTTGCTTTGACATGCATTTCTCCTATTCCAGAACTTGACTCATAAGCCTTGATTCCTTCCTTAGAAAGAGAAGTGAGAACTTGTGAGGCCTCTTCATTTCTCAGGGAAGATAAATGACTGTGGAAAGCTGATCAGTCCAGTTGACAGTTTTCTAATACTCAGGGGCAATCCAGAAGTAAGCTTATTGCCACCGTCAGTCTAACACCCACTCCAATTTTTATCTTTCTGACAGCAAGCCAGTTAGATAATTAATACTGCACTGTGTTATTCTGTATTGATTTCTGAATTAAAGTCAGCAGAGGATGGATAAGGAGGTAATGTGGAACACCACAGTCTGTAAGCTTGGCCTGCTTCAGTACCATTTTTCACTGCCCTCCACCATGTTCCTTGGTACTCCAGCCTTGCTATGGGATTTCTTCTAAAGAACCTCTGAATACAAATTTAGGGTTCATAAAGTACTCAGAAGTACTGTTCCCAAAGACTTTGTTCTGAGAATGACAAAGGCTCATGAACGCTTCACATCAACACCAACCTCTTCTGAGAGGCTGCTAGGTAATCTTGTTTACCAGTTAAATCACTCTGCACTCAATAAATTTTACAAACTCCTGTCTCAGTGCAAAAAGATTCCTGCCACCATACATAACACTGAGGCTAGATATGGAAAATAATATATCTCATATCCTAAAGAAACAATTTTCTTTTAGTGTTACAAACAGTATATATCTTTTTCTTTCCTTTTTTTTTTTTTTTAAGGAATGTTTTCAAATTGGAAATATTGCGCTTTTGCAAGCTGGTTTGTAAAGTCTAGAATCAAATGTTTTTTCCAAAAATGATCGTCCAAAAATTACCATCCTCTGGCAATTTGTTATGGGTTTTCTTTTTTTAAATATGTTTTTTTCATAAAAAAATGGATTTTTAGGATGACATGCTCTGGGGAGACTTTAGAGCAGTCTTCCAGTACTTAAAGGGGGCTTACAGGAAATCTGGAGAGGGGCTTTTTACAAGGATATGTAGTGACAGGACAAGGGGAATGGCTTTACACTGAAAAAAGGGTAAATTTAGACTAGATGTTAGGAAGAATTTCCTTACTGTGAGGGTGGTGAGACAATGGAACAGGTTGTTGATGCTTCATCCCTAGAAATGTTCAAGGCCAGGCTGGATGAGGCTTTGACCAACTTGGTTTAGTGGAAGGGGTATTGGAACTAGATGATTTTTTAAGGTGTTTTCCAGCCCAACCTATTCTATGATATATCTACACATCTGATTTCAGATTTAATCTGATTCTAGATCTTCTCATCCTCAAGGGTTGAAGTTCTAATTACCTGGTAAAACATAATTTTGCATACATAGGAAACAGTTCTCTTGAGCTCAAATAGCTTTTGCTGTTACAAGCAGTCTTGTTTCACTTCCTTAAAAATCAGAGTGCATTTGTCTTCAGCCTTGATCACTTTATATCTTTTTTCCCCAAATCTCAGTCAGTTTCTGAGAAACCAGGAATTATCATGTAGAAACAAACTTTCTGTCTCATAAGGACTTGCTGTGCACACCCAATGTTTCAGAATAGCTAGATCACAGGAGATGTATATTGTAGATGATAAACCCACAGAACGAGCTGGGCAGTCCAAACTTCACCTAGTTTTCCACTTGTGGGATGTTAAATGACCCTTGATATCTCTATCTTTCTTTCAGAGGGTGTTTTTATCAGGAAGTAAATACTGGTAAAGTACTAACAGAAGAAATAACTTTCCTGACAAATCTGCTAATCCAGTCAGGTTACAGTTGACAATCTTTGGTCATTCCAGGATGGTTTATAAATTGCAGGGCTTTACACCACACTTAAGTTTATTTTCATATGTATTTTTTCATAATAGACTTTGAAATCAGGGGCAGAAATTATTACATGGAAATTTTGGACAGTGTGTGATTTTTAAGTAACTTACGAGAAATCAAAAGCATTAGCTGAATGATGTTTTCTCTAGGCCAGATTCTTCTCTCATGTGTGCATAAGCTGCTCTGCACATGCACTTGAGAATGCAGCCAGAAATGTGAAGAAGGTATAATGGCATAACATTTTTACTAGTGCAGGTTGGAGAAAATAGTTTGCAGTAATCTGGCTTTGAAGAAGATAGGTGGGAAAACCAAAAGCAGATATACTTGAGTACGCACAGTAGAAGCTAGTGGAGGTCAGCAATCTAAGAAAGACATGTTGGCCCAAAGTCATCTGGAAAGCCTCCAGAAATTACTCTAGAAAAGATAGCACTGTGGGAAATGGAGGCATGCAAGAATATGTTGGAGAGACCTCCTTGCATATGGTCTAGTTTTATATATACCAAACGGTGTTCAGGAGACAGAAAGTGACGTTTGAGTAAACAGTGGCAGGAATATGTTTCTGGCAGTGTTCAAGGCCAGGCTGGATGGAACCTTGGGTGACTTCATCTAGTGTGAGGGATCCCTGCCCTTAGCAGGGAGTTTGGAACTAGATAATCTTAAGGTCTTTTCCAGCCCTAACTATTCTGTGATTATATGAATTAGAGGTGTAAACTTTAAATGAGTTTAAATTTTACCTTATGAAATGAAAGTTTTTGCATTATGACCATTGCTCAGAACCTTCCCATTAGTACTTCTTTGGAGGAAGGATAATTTGGGCCGCCCCACAATGCTGATCATGCCTGCTATGCAAAAATGCACATATCGAAGCTATGTGAACTTTGGGGCATATTTCTTTGGTAAGACACCAACGTTATCACAGTCAAAGACAAACATACAGTAAGAACGAATGTAATACTTGCATCTTGCTATTGTGAAGCAATTTTTTCTGTTGATGAGGTGCATGTGTTTATATAAAATGAGAGTTTGCTTATGTATTTAATCTTGGTGGGATATTCATGTTGTTAAAGTCCTTATACTGGAGTCCTTATAGTAAAATAATGTATGACTGTAATGACTGAAAGTTGAAGGAGCTGGTTTAAATTAACAGGGCTAATCAATCAAATGCAATGTGAGAACTAGTATCTCTCAGAGATGTAACTCTATCAGTACATTCTGATTGCCATTTTTGCATATAAGCATATTTTCAAAATATACTGAGCTGTTCTATACCAAAGGATAAGAAACCTAAACCTGTACTACTTCAGCTGTCAGTCAGCATCCTTCTTTATGTAGCCTGAACTTTTAAGGCAAACAGTATCACTGGCCAGAATTTCCCCTCCTCTTATATTTCATTCTTTTCTAATTGAGACAAGTTCTGGGCCAATCTCACTGACATATATTTTAGCAATTTTGCTGAATTCAGCGAGGTTGCTTCTGATTTGCAAAAGTACAATTGAAAGCAGAACTGTATTCATTGACCATACTTATGTGTAACAGCTGCACACACTATACTGCTGTATATCTGGTTCAGAGCAGGATCATCACACTCAGAAAATAATTCAGGATGAATTTGCATCATGCACTAAATATGAAATCAGCAGTAATTCATGGTTCTAAAAAAAAGTTTTCCATTCTTATCTAGAGACTCAGCCGTCAGCATTACTCAGTGTGTTGTGAATCAATGAACTAAATCAGCCTCTAGCAGTGTGGATTAGAAAAGTCACTCTTTCCCAAAGGAAAATATTGCATACAAGTTTAGTTTAACAGCTTCCTGCTCCCTGATTTAGATCATAAGACATTAAAATACAGTAAATATCTATAACCGAGACAACATTAGAAAGGCTCTACTCCACAAATGAAACATCTGCGCCTTCACGGCTTATCATCTTAATTGCTTTGGTTAATTACTACTCATCAAAAAAAAGATATGAAAGTGGGACATACAGAATAAGATGAGATATCAAGGGGCACATCTTCTGCATTTTTTCAGATTGGTTTGCATTCTAGCAGACCACATCTCATATGGTTTCTGACAGGAGCTGTTCATGTCAAATACGATTACTCAAACCTTCAAGTCAACTGTGTAAATTGTTCCCTTGCAGCAGCAACCCATAGTGTTCCACTCCACCACCAATTACACATCTAACTTAAAAAATCACTGAAACTAGCAGAGGCTAAAAGAGAGAGTCACGGGCTATTTTTCGTGATTTTTCATCCTTTTGCACACACACACACACACAAAAAAAAAGGCAACAGTAACTCATTCTGTGACAATGCTGTAAAGAAGCCCAAAACATCCTGCTGTTAGTCAGAAGAATTGGTAGAAACGAATCACTTCTTTTACTGTGCCAACAATCATAAAATTGACTTGTGTTACAATAAAAAGTTCAAATGTAAGGGATCAGACACGTGAAGCAGCTCAAAATCTTGTGGTAAAGGCTAGCCTTTAAAAGACAGAGGTGCTTCTGAAGGTGACCAAGATGGAAGCATTTGTAAACAGAGTGGTGTAGCATTTCAGTGCTGTGCCACTGTCCTTCAGTCTTACATAGAATAGACAACTCTGAAATTAAATTAAAATCTAAGATCTCCTCCCACACAGTGGATTTTCTGCCTTTTTATGCCTATATGAAGGTTCCAATTACAGTCAGCAGCACTTTTGTAAAAATCAGGTACTTTCTTGAAAATAAATGAACCCTTTGACCAAATCAAAAATTGACACTTTGTCTTTTTCCCATGCTGAGGGGACTCGGAGGCACTCAGTCCCAGTGTACATGTCACTCTATTGAGTTCTTTTTTATATCATGATTTTACATTTAACAAAATTTCTGTAGACGGCAATACTCATATCCCACGCCACAGTGTGTTTCTTCAGGATGATGAAGATAAATCTTTACCTTCTACATGTTTTATCTTTTTCTCTCTCTCTGCTTACATATATAAATATATGTTGCTGTTCTTTAAATAAACAAACAGACAAAACCACCTAGCAAACCACAAATGGAAAACATTATCATTACTAGTGGAAGAAAAAGAAAAAGAAATGATTATGGGAAAACTGAATGAAATGTGAAGTTTTATAACATTTCTGTGTTAAAACAAATGCTTGGGGGGGGGAGGGGGAAGGGGGGAGACAATAAATCTCTGAGGATTATTGCAAAGTGAGAGATCAAAGGTGGCCTGCCTCCCTTGGTAGGTCTTTGGTAGTGCCTCTTTCCCTCAGACTATACAGCCATAATCTGGCGTTGCAGAGAAGGAATAAAAGCAATCAGCCGTGGTCTTCACCTGTATCATTCCAGTTGTACTGAAATTACCTACATGCACAAAATAATGTCGGTCATATATGGCTCCTTCTAATTATGTATAAACAGGTATCCTTCCTCCCT
>JBCJKH010017282.1:0-21105 GCA_039877255.1 Loriculus beryllinus
TGAGTGATTCGGATGGCTGCCCCATCACGGCTGCCTGCAGGCACAGCAAGGAAGCGGTGAGGCTGGTCCAAGTGGGCTCCCTGCCTGGCAGTCTCAGGTCACTGCTTATTTTCTGAGCCTGTTTTCTGGGACTGCAATGGCAGTTCACTGTTGTTGTGCACCAGCATATGCTGTGGATGTAGCCGTAGCTTCCCGAGACACAGCTCAGCCTGAACCAGAAATCACTCCCATCTTCATTAGAAGCCTCTTGTTGCCCTCGAAAGACAAGCTTTTGATAAGCCTGGGCTACGTTTTGGTCTGAATGTATTCAACAGATGAAGGACAAATGCATGGGTATTAATTTAGGTGTTGCAAGGAGTTGGGGTTTTGCATAGAAGTAGACACAAAATAAGAAAGCTGTAAATCCCAAGCACAGTTAGGGCTGTTACCTTCCAGTGCTGGTATCAACTTTGTGCTCCACCTTGTTCCGTTACATCTTTCTCAGATGCCACTGTGGTGTATGCTTAAATAAGATCCCCATTCCAGGAAGTTCATTTACATGACATTTATATGGTGGAGACATCTGTCTCTTTCTTTCGTGAGCCTGTGCTCTGGTTTTGATTTAGTGTATTAGGTCCCTTTAGTGCCAAGAAAACACTTTGTTCATCTCTGGCTGATAAATTCTGATGATTGCTCTCGTTCTGTTTTCTTATGTGAAAGGACATTTTAATACTGCCTTCTCATCCATCAAAGCTCCTCTTCATCTCAGGGACTTGGGCAACTATCTGTTTGGGAAGTGATTTCTTGTAAGTGTCATTTTCTAAAGATGAACTCCTCCTGGCCACCGCTTTTAATCATATTTTAATGGCAAAGGGCTTGCAGAGACATTATGTAATCAAAAAGATAGCTTTGCACATCCTCCCAGGGGTTTTGCCACAGTTGGACTTGGCCTGCTTACCCTCTCTCTTGCCTAGCAATGATGAAGAGAAGGGTGCTTTTCAAGCTACATGTTTTCCAAGCTCATAGTTGGCTACTCACCCAAAATGTAAAGCAGGAAGCTCCTGGAATCTGTGAGTCTCATCTCAAGAAGAGACATTCATAACCACCAAAAGGATTTAATTTCCTACAATGAGTCTGCGGTTCACAGTAAACAGCTATTTGTCCTCATGTCCAGAAAACAATAAGATTGCAATTGCTTTTTGCTGGCAGGAATCAAAGATCTTGCTTTTGTCAGTAGGTCTGACAATATGCAGGAGCAGCCATGCAGACAGTGAAAGCAGCTTTATACCACTTCTCTGCACCTTGGCCACCTCATAGGTCAGGAATTAGCAGGCTCTGGTTCTACAGCCACCAGAGACTGGTGACACCACACATTGCTGTTCTTAATGAAGAACTGAAGACTTAACGAGGCTAAGGACAGCCAGGAATATGCTTCAGTGCAGTTTGTCTGGGTAGCATCAATTTTAATTTTATCAGGCTCCATTTTAGGCACTTAGAGCAAAGCATCTTTTTTGAGTCCTGTATTTTCAAGCCAACCATGTGTTTGGCCCAGGAGGCAGAACTAGTGCTGGCTATTGGCCACGAATTGCAGAGAATATAACTGGTGGGTAACCAGCCCTTAAACAATATTGAAAGAAGACTGCCTTTGTTTCCAAATCTCAGCACTTTGTGCCTTGGCCAACTGTGGAGGCACTTGGGAGGCATTTTGCTCTGTCAGAAGGTGTCCCTGGGCGCAGAGATGCAGCTGAGCACACCTCAGTGTGTTGCTCCTTCCTTACCACTTCACAAGTTGCACTTAACACCTGAAGAGATGCTCTTGAAATACTTTACTGGTGCTGCATCCTTTGATCACTTTTTGCTGTCTCTTTCTGGCCCCACTGCAAATGAAACTCTAAACGTTATCCTTCTATTAACCCTAACCCTAATGTTAACCATAAACCTAGCTGGGGCTGAACCCTTGAACGTTTTTGCTCTAAGCAGTCTCTACTTCCTTTTGCAACCCCATTCCATCCTCTCTGCCATGGAAATACCAACATTTCTGTCTTTCAACCCTGACCCTAAACATGGTGAAGTCTGACCAGACTTGCACCAGAAATCAAAAAAACACCATCAAAGAACAGTCTTTCTTTTCCTTCTGGGATAGTGCTAGAGAATGGTTATGATTAGGGCAGCTGTAGTGTAAGGGGTAGAAATGGGTTAGGGTTTGGGTTAGAGCTGATAGACAAGGAAAGCTCTTGTTTTGCCCAGGGAGCTACAGCTTTTGGAATGGTTCCTATTGACTACCTCACTCCTGAGATCACCCAGGGAAACCCTTTTCTAGTCCGCTGTGAGGAGATTATTATTTCACAACAAATGAGGTGGTGCATTCCCGTAAAAAAATAATTCTTGTCTCAGTTTCTTTCCAAGCACAGATGAAGCAGAGACAGATTTATCACGCTTCCATATACGACTTCATCTGACCATTGGTCACTTCATTGTAAACTATTTTTCTTATTACAGTTTCCCTTTCCTGGCTCCAGGCATGGCGAGATGCAGAGAACACAGAGGCCAGGAGCTTGTTCACAGCAGCACAAGGTTGGTGGAATATTTCTCTGCCCCCTTACTCTGTGGGCCAGGTTTGTGTGCTCTTTTGCTGGAGCAAAATAGGTCCAGCATGATTATTGGGGGCTGAATGCTCAGAAGAATGGCACTGTGAATACAGCAGTGACTGAGCTGCTGATGCTGAAGCACCTCTGGGAGTGTAAGTCTTTGGAGAGTAAAGTATGGTACAAAACCCTTCTCTGAGTGTGGTGACTGAGAAAACAACAAATGGAAGTTTGGACAGTGTGTTAACATGATCACAACAGGGAGCTTCTCTTCCCCCAAAATGCAGAAGAATGGGAATCTGAGTGGAGAGGACTGGATTTTGCTGAATCGTCGATGAGGGGTCTCATGTACCTTCAGTCATTTATGTTTGGGATGCCATTTTCTTCCAACTGCACAGAAGAATAAGTGCATAGCCCTGAACCCACATTGTGACACACTGTAGAACATGTTGAAAGGCAAACATTGCCGCGTTATATGTGTTTTTAGCCTGTTCTCGCATGCCAGCAGACTCTCCCTGGATGTTGCAAACAGGCTCACTTGTTTTGATTTTTTGCTGTTTTCACAATACCCCATACTTGAGCTCTTTAGTAAATTGCCACCGTGATTTTTCCCACTTACAGTATAGTTTTTTTGAATACTTCAGTTCTGAAGTACCATAAAACCTAGATTAATAGTGTAATGGGAATTTGGAGAGCTGTGACATACAAGCAGTAGGTGTCTGTGAAGCACAATTATTATACTGAGCTAATCAGCACTGCATTCAGTTGACTAAATTCTCACCTTTTAAATGACAGCAAAAAAAGCCTCCACACAAGAAAAATTAAGAATGATGCAGATGAAAGTAAAAGTCAAGCCAAGTTCATCTATTTCAGTAGGTAATGTGTCAGCGCTCTCCTGTTGATTAAAGCCAATACTATTATTGTACATAATGATTCCAAGTTCCTGGCAGTTTTTAGGCACAGGTATAACTTATGGCTCCTGACTGAGGAGTTTAGGATGTAACGGGGAAAAATGGTGTGCAGAAGGTGGCAGGGATGTTGGATACTGGCACCCTCAGCCCTCTATATCTCCGAAGGCAAAACTGCTTTGTTTGAGACCTGCTTTGTCAGGTTGATGTCCTCATGCAATGTACAGATGATGGATATCTTGTGTTTCTATAGATTGTCTCCAAAGGTTTTAGGTTTCCCATCACGGGCTCCCTTCACCTTTCATGTTACATCAGTACATGCTCAGCAAATCTGGAGGCACAACTGCACATCAGATAGGTCAGATGAGTCTTGGCTGATCTCAAAACATAAATTATATTTAAAAGGAAAATGCTGGCCTTCTTTATCTGTTCTTTACAGGTTTATTCCTGTCTAATTTTAAATTTTATGTCAGAACAAATAACTCCCAGAACAAAATCCTTCTCATCCTGTCACTTTTCCATACATAGGCTGTGTTCAGGGCACAAAAGTGTGAAGTAGCCCTAATAAGGTTTTATGTCATGTTAAATAGGAACTTTATCTATGTTAAGCAGCAGTTTTAGCCTGTGGTGGTGGCCAAGCCAGGCATGCTGTGTGCTCTTTAGCTGTTGCACTGATTCTGTACTGGTCACCATCCCCTCTCCCAGCTCTGCTGCTCCTGACCTTTTGGGACCTGATTAGCAGGTCATCACTCAGTGTGCAGGCAACTGTTTACATATTTGCTTCTAGATTTCCCTCTCTGTGCACAAAGAGACCCTTGCAATGCAAATGTCACTTGTGATTCTTCATCACGGGTGCTCTCCACCTGAGAGAGAGCTCACATGGGCAAAACAGTCCTCAGGAACGTCTCCAGACCCTCAATTTCAGCAGTTTCTGAACTCCAGTGGCATAGGGGTCTGTTGTAAAAATAACTAAGAAAAGCTGAATTATTCTTCACTGAGCAGAGCACATCAAGAGAGAATAAAAAATGAGTCCCTGATTTAATCCACAGAAGTTGTCGTGATTTATTTACTGTCATTTAAATCTCCATTAAAAGGCTTGCTGCAACTTCGCCTGTTTCTTTCCATTCTGATTGTCTCGTCCTTTGCTGATATTTGAGGCCTGGCTTGTTATATTCAAATTTGAAAGATACATAGCCACCCAGCGCCTGGCAGAGTGCTAGCATTAATTTGTGTCTGACGGGATTTTGCTGGTTCTTTATGGAAAATGAAAACTGATGGATCAACTTCAGAGGCTTTCTGAATTGCACAAAACCCATCCTTTTTGCTACTCAAGTAACAAGCCCTGCTAATGAACCTATCAGAGGAGGGCTGTGGCAACCACATCCAGAGCAGCTGTGAACTTTTTGAACAGCTATTTCCAATTTGGGAAGTCTCAGATTTACGTGATTATTTTCTTGTTTTAAAAGAAGAAGTTAATATGTATTCACAGTTTGACCACCATTAAGGGCCAAAGCGACGCCACGTTTCACCAGAAGAATGTTACTGCTATGAATTTTTCAGCTTTCCTACTTTATTTTCAGCATGTCATGTCCCTTCATATTTAGCATGTACTGAGGGACCACTGGAATTCAATTACTGCCTGTCACTGCTGTTTACATTGATTTATAGATCATCCATTTTGACAAGTTCATTGCCAAGATTTAATATGTCTTAATAGCTTTATTGTTTATTAATAGCAATGCAAGGGTACAATCTCCAGCCTGCATTAAATGTCAGCCCTTTCCTTCAGTGGTGGGCTGAGGAGGATCAGTGGGTTGGTGGCCACAATCAGGCGCTGACAGCACCTGCTTCCCCCTGCCCAAATGCCACCGGTACCAGTTCCTTTGGTTAATGACTGACACAGATTTCCTTCAGTGCCTCCCACAAGGAATTAAGAAGGGATTTGTCCAGCAGATGCTTGTCAGGAGGGCTAATGTGCCTGTTTGTGCCGGTGGGTTTTGGTGGTGCCGCAGGGTATGGTGTGCCAGCGCTGCTGGTGCTGCTGTGCTTTGGGCATTGGGGACCACTGGCTCTGAACACAAAACACACACATCATATCCTAAAAAAGATGAAGATTAACACTGCTGCTGAACAGAGTGCTGGACAGAGTAATATAACCAAGACTGTTACAGAGAATATAGAGGTGAAAAGTGCATGTGCATCACGGGGCTTTTTTTATGGCAAGCTATGTAGAGTTTTATAATGAGGGCAGAGTCAGCTGGCAATTATTGCCTCGGAAAGTTTCCATGGACAGATATTTTTCTTTCTTTTCTTGCCAGCTGGGTATTTGAAATATCAATTTATCCTAGGAAAAATCCTCAAAAGCAGGAGTCCCCAGGTACTACAGGTCAGGACTGTTTCAATGGGACAGTGCTGTAACAAAAAGAAATGGCCTCAACAGTAACATAGCATTGTGCATTTTTTAGCCATAAGCTGCTGCACATTGGTAGGATAAGTGGTGCACAGGAGCACATTTCTGAGTACTGTCTGCCTAAAAATATACAGACCTGATTTTTCAGCTGAACCTGTGGATGTTTGTGCGCTTCCCCTGAGCTGCAGTGAGCTGCCCCTTGTGGCACTAAGCATGGTGGTTTGGTTTTCAGGCTTGCTTGTAATCCCAGGGTGGCTGCAGGAGGAAGCTACTGCAGCACGGAGGTGTGGAGCTGAGCTGTTTACCCAGGCTGGGGAAACAGGAGGTATAAATACATCCCCAAAAAGCAGCTATCAGCAGTTCAGGTTCCATCGTGCAGCATTGCTCCCTCCTGTGAGCTGCTGACAACAGCAGCCGAGGACTACTTGTTTTCAAGACCTTTCCCAAAAGGTTCCTCATTCCCGATACCTTGCTCAGCAGTGCTGAGCACCTTCAGAGGAATAAAATTATGTGCTCGTTTCTTCCTTGGTCGGCTGCGTTTCTCCGGGAGCATTAGTTCATATATTCCTCTTGCCTTGACTAAAATGGTGAGAAATGGATAGCACTTACACTTTGTCTTTCTCACACACACAAAAATACACATAAAGACATATTTAAAGAGACAGCTTAAAACTTAAATTATAGCCTAGGGAAAACAACTGTGCTTTTTTCTTCCCTTCCTCAAACTAAGTTTGTGAAGTGAATTCGGCAGAAGTTGCCACTTTGGCTGATGAGATGTGACCTGTTTTAATCACTGCTGTCCACTGTCAGGTATGTCAGCCAATTTAGCTTCAGGTGCATAATGGCAAATTATTACAGAGATAGAACAATTTTAAGTTTCTAGACAGTGGGAGCATTCCCAGAATCCATTACTGCCTGATTAAATTACCCAGATTTCTGTGTGTGAAGGTTTTGTACAGCAGCATGTAATCCACAAGAGTAACTAATCATATCATATTGATTTAGATGCTGCTAGAATGGGAAATCTAATTGTAATACTGTGAAAGCTTCTTGGGGAATCTGTACTAATGATTGCATTTGTAATCCCATTTGCAGGTGAAAGTTCTGAAGCGCAGCTGTGAGATGAATAGCAATGACGATAGTTTGGAGACAGCCCTGCAAAATCAGGCTGCAAAAGATGAGACAGGCAGAGGTTGTCCCTATGACTTAGCAGCAAGTCTCCACCCTTCTGGTTTTCTGCATTGGTGAATTCTGTAACATACAAAAAGGAAGGAATGTGAGCAAAATTTGCAGGTAAAGGTGACAAAGGTGGTAGGATTCAGCCCCCTATCCTACTAAACTTCAGTATTCATCTCTGGAGCCAGCACTGTGCTCTGAGTTCTGCTGTGGCTTTGCTGGGTCACCACTTCTTTGCTCTCTCTTTTCTTTTTATCTGAGGACAAACATATTTGAAAAGTACTTTTCATCCAGGGGAACTAAATGCTTGCCTGGTTTTCATTCAAATTCTTTATTGTTCTTTTAGTCTTCTTCAAATACAAATTTCTACAGTGCTTCTTATGTGTTTGGTGATTGCCAGCAGCTTGATCTGCCTTGACCTTTCATGTCTGCACTCTGGCAGTATTATCTCCCCTTTTTTTTTAGCCTTTCTGGAATATTTGAGCTATTAACATGTGAATTATATGAACTCCAATTTGTCTTTCCTTTTTGTCATATTACAGTAGAGCTGTATAAATATAAAACCAGAACGTTTAGCTCACTTCCTGTCATGAATTTTTGTAGCTGTTAGTTTTTTACTGTTCTGACCTGCTTCTAGAGAAATATATATAATCCTACACAGCTTACCCATGCATCCCTGGCACACACCAGAGCCTGCGAGCTGGTTTGATGAGCAGGAGGGCACAACTGCCTGGGAGAAGAGCTGCCCACCAGGCTTTGATAAAGGCTTGAAACACTTGTGTAGGTCAGGTGCAGCATGCTTTTGCTCTGGGAGACAGGTCCCTGCACAACACTGAAAACCTCCTTTCCAACACATGATGGGGCTTCGTTCACTTTCCCTCTTTGGTTTCCAATGGTGCCTGATTTTTGAGAAGCAAACAGCCATGCAGGTGAAGCCTGGTTTTGACTTGGTTAATGCTTCCTTTTGGAGAAGTGTGGAAGAGATACCCTTTCCTTCCTTTGTGAGATGGCTCTCACTGATGCCAGGCTGGCTTTCAAAGTCCTGTGTCCTCTCCTGCTTCCTCTGGAGACCACACTAGGGCTAATATGTGCTACGTGTGCTGCCAGAGAGCTCCCACCACCTGGATGAGCACACCAGTGGGATGAAGAGCCTGGGAGAGGAGTTTTCCCAAGGCGTCAGTCCAAAGCAGGACTAATAGCAATAGATATTTAGGGACTGTACTGACAGGACAAGGGGTAACGGGTTCAAACTTAAAGAGGGGAAGTTTAGATTGGATATAAGGAAGAAGTTCTTTACTGTGAGGGTGGTGAGGCACTGGAATGGGTTGCCCAGGGAGTTTGTGAATGCCTCATGGTGCTAAAGGCCAGGTTGGACAGAGCCTTGAGAGTCATGGTTTAGTGTGGGGTTTCCCTGCCCATGGCAGGGGGATTGGAGCTTGATGATCTTTAGGTCCTTTCCAACCCTAGCTATTCTATGATTCTATTTGGTTATATGCAGACTTTATATGGTTACGTTTACCAAAAATAAGCTCTGATTCTCCAGGGCATTTCTCTGATTTTCTATGAATGCAATTGCTTTGCTAGTTCACCTGGGGACTTGGCTGCTGGTGGCTCAGGCCATCCCTGCACTTCCTCACTGCTCAGATGAAGTGCATACCCAACCCCTAACACATGCTCCTTGTGCTGTGTAATTGAAAACATGTTTCATAGCTAGTTTTCTGTTTCAGGTGTCAAGAATGGGTTTTATTTTAAAGGCTGCATTACATATCCTCAGCACTGCTTCCCTGGGGCACAATTCACTGCCCTCAGAGCACCCACATAAATACCGCCTGGTTTAAGTGTTTCAGAGCAGCTGAGCAGAAATCTCCATTACTGATGCTTCAATCTGTGCCTCTGTGGCAAAATGACAGGGGACAGATGATTCATGAAAGACAGACTTCTCTGAAGCCATGCATCCCTCAGACAAATCAACCTTCAGCAGTGTTTGCTTTGGAAACTATCTCAAAGAAGCTGTTCTGCAGCTCTTGCTTGCTTTTGTGTGTCTGTTCTGATGTCTGTCAAAAGCAGGGCTTCTTCAAAAACAAGCACAGTTGCCCCTTCTCCTTGGAGCCAAAGACTCCTGACTGGCAGATAAAATCATAAACAACCAAATGAATGTCGCTATGTAGTGCTTGCAAGTTTAGGAATATATTTACACAGTGTTTTAGGGGAGCAATTGTATTACATTTATTTTTGTAAAATTCACCTCTCTATTGAATAGATGTTTTTATGCATAAAATAGGATCTAGTGATACCCTCCAGTCAGTCTGCTCCAGAAACACAAGTAGTCTCTAAGCCACATTTTTGATGGCTGCCTTATACACAGAGAGAATGAGGCAGTGGGGACACACGCAGGACAACAGACGCAAAGGGATGGAAGCAGACACCAAACATTGAAAAATGTTTTATGTTTAATGCCATATTCACTGGCATATGGCACATAGGCTGGAATCAGACCAAGTAAGACCTGCCAAAATAATAAGGTTCAGTGTGCCAAAGGGTATGCTTATAACATGTACTAGGTCCCAGATATAAAAATTTGCATAGTAAAAGGCACAGATATAGACTGAAACTTTAAAGATGCTAGGCAAATGCACTGAACTTTCATTGACTCTGGTCTGTATTAAGCACTGATAAAACCAGAAATAATGATTTTGAACCATTACTGCAGCTGTTATGCTGGGAAAGCTTAATACATGTAACCGAGTGGTCCCAAGTAGACTAAGTGAACAGGGAGACAGTTTAGGTTTAAAAGCAGGCATTTGATCTTTATGGAAATAATTTTTTGGAATCTGGATCACAGAGTCCAGTCCTGCAGCACCTGAAGGACCCAGGGAGGTGGCATGGGGAATGCCACCCAAAGCAGAGCCTGGGCTGTGAAACAGGATCCAGAGTGGTGCCTGCAGTAGATCCAGATGGTCAGGAAGCAAATAGCAACCACTGCTGCCTGTGAAATAAGGGAGGTAAAAAATGTTCCTGATTACAAATGACTGCATTTGGCAGCTCCAGTTTCTGGTATTTCTTTGCTCCCTCCTTTGCAGGCTAGGGACAAGATTTTACTTTTTGAGAGGAATCTAACCAGTCTTAAACAGCAAAAGCAATGAAATAAATTACGAACTTTGCTTTTAGCTGGAATTTTTCCACAGCACTTCTGTGTGAAATCCACATGCTTTCCTTTGAATGCATGAAGTTTTGTAAAGTAAATCTGACCAGTATTTCATTTTGACGTGCAAACCTGAAACTCCTCCTTTCTGAAAAGGCCAACATGCAAGATCTCACCTTTATGAAATTACTTCTTTCCCCCTGCGGTTCTCTGCTGCTTTTGTCAATATTATGCACCATGAATTTCTTAGAAATGTGATATTCCTTCCCTATGTATTGTGCTCCCTCTAAGAAAACTGCACAACCTTTTCAATTATGTGAGGAATGTGGATCTTCTCTATATAGTGCAGAGCTGACCACCCATGAAATAAGAACTATAGATTGAGTGTATGAAGCTGACCCTCTTTGGGAAGCTGTGCACAGTGGTATTTCCAAAAACAGGAAGGTAACAGAATTACGTATCTGAGCTGGCAAAGAAAGAAGCCACCACCACAAAAGAAACAACATTTGTACAGCTTCTTTCAAATAGGGCAGGGACTGATAAAGGAGCTTCTCAATTAAACCCCGCTGTCATAAGTTACTGTAGTATTTCTAAGTAACAGCAATTCAGCAGGATTTCTTGGCCCTTTTGATCTCTCATTTTATATTGTCTTTGCAGAACCACTGTTTGCCTTTGTTGTGGAAGGCTAACCTGAAGTTCCACAGTCCCTAAATTCCTATCTCCTATAATACTCTTATTTATCAGCTTAATTCACTTTTTTGGATGGATGCTGTCAAGCAAGTGTGTTGTAAGGTCTTTGGTGCTAATTTTTTTAGGGGTGTTTTAATCTCACAGAGAGAAAAAGTACAGCAGCTCTGAGAGAGTCCTATTAAAAGTGTATGAGAGCTTAACAGGGCCACATCACGGACAGTAATGGTATTTGTTACTGTAAGCCAATACTTGTTTTCCCATTACTCAGAAGGGTGACACTGAAAATGTATCCTAGTCATTAACAAGAGCTTAAAATCTGTGTTGACAACAGTGTAAACATGTTAGGCAAGTCTTCTCGTATCCAATAACCTTTCAGAGAAGGTACTTAACTTCCCAGCCTTAAAACAAACTTCCTCCCCAGTAATGTGGCACAAGCCTGTGCAGTGCTGGATTAGCAAAGTGGAAGTCCCATGGGCAATTGGCAGTTGAGCAAACACAATTAAGCACATAAGAGCTGAAATAATTTCAAGTTCATGGGCTGAAATGAACAGAACTAAAGTGGCTGAACTTGGCCACTTTTCTCCCAACACTGTGTTGTAAAGCACCCACATACAGGTACGAATGCCAGTGACCAAAGTCTTGGCAGCTGATGTGGTTTCGTATTGTGCTGGTACAAGCATGTTTGTCACTGATTGTGTGAGCTGTTTCCCCTAGCTTTTTAGCAATGCGTAAGTAATAAGCTGTGGGGTAAACCCTGTGAGGCCTGCAAATCTTCCTGACCGCGAAGGTGCCGTGGATCCACTACAGCTGCGACAGAGCACGAGCTCAAATTCCAGGGCAGGGACATGAAGCTGTAGGGGCCCTTTTCTCCTTGCCATCCCAGCCCTCATCTTGGGATTCAGCTTGTACCACCACTGCCTTTGCAAGCCACTGGCAAGCTGACTGAGGGGAATAACAAAAACACTATCAAAAAAACTCTCATAATGATGCATTTTGCGGCTCCTGAACTCTCTGAGGGAGCCTGCCATGGTCTCATGGGAAGTGCCAGTTGCTGCACGAGCTGGGGGTGGAACAGCAACTGGAGGTGGGCTGTGCAGGTGAGACTGTCCTTTCAGCAACAGTAAACAGCTATTCAACAGGCTCAGTTATACCAGCAAACCATATGGTAGCCCCTTACTTAATAGTTCTTAATAGCCCCTTAATATTCCTTGCTTGAAAGTTATTCTGATTTTCATAATGGTGTCCATATGCCTTCAGATACCTGAGAGTACACTTTATTGACCCTGCACAATACCTGTTTTCTGAGGATTGATTGGGAATTATTTGTCAGGGTTAAACATGTTTGAGCTGTGGGTTTAACACTGTTCAATGGTTTCAGGAAAAGACAGAAGTCTGACCGGTGCTTCTGCAACAAGTCATATCCCCTTCTTCCTGTATTTCGGTATTACAGTACTAAATAACTGCTTTTTAGTACAAGGAAACTTGTGTTTCCTTCTTGCCCTGCAAGAGCTAACTCTGGTTATCAGAGTGAAGTATAAATACTATTATGGTAACTGCAGAGCTACAGAAGCTCTTCATAGCCCTAAACATACCAGATCTCGTGGTCTGTGTGATGCAGAGACAGGCTAGTGGCTTCATTTTTCTGCTGGGGTATGTGGCACAAAACCAAAAATGCAACTTGTCCAAAATTGTGCAGCAATTCTGAGTTGGAAAAGGGAGTTAAAGTCATGTTGCAGACCATGACTGTGTATACAGCAAAAAATTCCACTAGTTACGCTTGCCCTTACAGCAAGGACCTTTCCCTGCTGCATGGGAGCATCTGTGAAGCCTTACAGTACTGTGCTGTACGTGGGCAAAAGTTCTGATGAAGAGCATAACAAAACCTCACAACTTTTGTGTTACATATTGAGCTCAAGGGTTTATCCTGCCCACTGAGATGCCAAACAAATACATAACTGCAAAATGTAGGAAACAAGTCTGATTGCTGGATATAGCCTATGGCGTTCTTAAAAAGTCATGAGTTGGAGCTACTAACAAGTATCTCAAACCTTGTGAACAAAATGTCACTAAGACAACACCCACATCCACCCAAAGTGCAAATCAAAAACATACGCCAAATTGTGAAAGCACAAGATCTGCCCTTGAAGAATTCATAGGGAGGATCAGTGCACAACAGAATACATTGAATGAGGGATGTCTGGTTTTCATGTTAGTATGTTTAAAACATGACTTAAAATGCTGAATCGATGATGGATGGGTTTTTCTCCAACGGGAGAGGGGAAGACACAGTCTTACCATTCTTGTCTGCTCTTCTTAATATCTAAAAAAGAGAGAGAGAACAGAATGACTTTTTTTTTAATGGGTTACTAGCACACAATACAATTTAGTGGGCAGCTATAGTTTGATGTCTGCTTTCCCTCAGATCATTGCTTTCCTTAACTCCTCCTGGGCTATGTGCACTGAAAACCAGGACCATAATCAGAACTGGCTTTTATTTTCTAGTTTGTGCATCGCTTATAAGGCTAATGTTCAGACACAAAACCTGATACTGTATGGCTACCATGATACTGAATTCAAGGTTGAGAAAAGTGGTTTAAGGAAGTAGAGTAAGGATGAGAGCTGGGAGGATGCGCTGAGCATCTGAGATGGTGAGAAAGACTCAGGGGTTTGTGGGTGGAGGGAACAAAGGTATAAGTCAGGAGAAGAGCAAGATGGCATCAAGGGATCACACTGAGTGTGGGAGGCAGCGAGATCAAATGTGTGGGAGCTGATATTAGTATTTCTCTGATAGCAAGTAGAAACCAGACAGAGAAGCAAGGGGAGAAAGGCAACACTGATGGTTATCAGCTGGGAAGGCAAAGGAGCATGAGGGTGCCTGCTGTAGATTCCCCCTGCAATACTTCTGCCATGGAAACTGTGCATGATCCCAGCTTACCCTCATGGTGTGCAAGCTGCCTTTTCTCCCCACTGTAAATGGCACCTGCTGGAGAAGCCATTTAAATATACAGGCAGTCTGCAACTCCTTGTGCAAAGTCTGAGAAGAGGATCCCGAGGGGTCCACCCTGTGAGCAGAGGTTGCAAAGCCTTCCAAGCCAGCCCTGCCATCGGTGGCAGGACACAGCAACAACTCACCCAGAACTGTATGCAGGTGTACTGCTTTGTCTTATGCTGGTGAGATGCTGGCATGTCTGCCAGTCTCTGCTGCAGTCCCACTGCAGGTACCATGACATTAGTCCACACTAGGAGAAGGGATGAGGCACAGGGAGTGGAACCAACAGAGGGGATCTCCTCCAGTTTCTTTGCTCTCCAGATGAGGTAGGTCTGCTGTGGCATAGGTCACTATGTGACACTTCAGATATGTGCAGTTGCCATCTGCTGTCACCCTGCTGTGCCTCTGGATGTAGACTCCATCACTACTTCAGCCTGAATGTCAATGGGGAGTTGCCTGGGCAACGCTCCAAGTTTACACAAGGGAAGAAAGCAAATCTTCCAAATATAGTTTCTATTGTTGCTATGAATATCAGTAAAGAGTTTCAAATGGGCACATATATTTTTGAGAGCTGAGAGCAGTGGAAACACTCTCTGGTTTGATAAACTCCTAGTATTATTTAAAAAGCTTCTCCAGCACATGTCATAACTGCTCTGCTCCTAGAGGTGAAACCAAGTGAGAAACCCAAGGACTGAGGTGCCAAGCTCTGTTAGAGCATCTTCATGACTGTGTTCTACAAGGGAAAATTGTTGGGGAGCTAACAGAACTGTTACCCATATCCAGGACTTCACTAATGGTGTCTAAGGTGAAATTTGCACTGGACCAAGTTTACAGCACATAAAGTATGAAATTAACTTACTAAGATGCAGCTGTATTTTCAGTATGAGGATTGGACTGTTTAGGGGTTTCAAACTTCTACTCTTAAACTGGAAATTTTATCCTAATGAAAACTAAAGACTAAATGCAGAGCAAATGAAAGACCAGTAAAAGCATTATTTGAATAAAATAAAACCTGTCTATAATCCTTAGCAGGTAAAACACAGTCCCACATTCCTGGCAATTTTGACTGGATTTTGGGGGGAAACCGTTGTTGGTCTTTCTCCTGTCTCATTGGCAAGCAGCCTCCATCTGAGATCTGATAGCTTTCTTCTGCCCAGTTACACTCAACAAAAGGGAACAGCAGGTGCCCTCACATAGATGCAAGCACTGAAACCCTCCTCCTTGTCTCACAGGTGCCTGGGCTGAGCTGCCAACTGTGTCTGATGGGAAAGAACAAGGTGTTCTTAGCAGGGAGATAAATATACCCAGCATGGGCCTGAGCAATATTAACAGATAACCAGTGACTTGTGCCATGAGTAGCAAGGGCCCATGTGGAGCCACACGGGTGATACAGCCACCCCAGGTGACACAGACCATACCCTGTGCAAGACTTCTATGTCACAGAGACTGCTGGCTGTTCTGGCTTGGCATATGGGTAGACAGGAGTAGGACAGCTGTAGCAGCAGAGTTTCCACCAACTAGAAGTGCTCCATAAATATGGGTCAAAGGTGGCAAAGGTTTCTGCAGAAGTAATTTTTGGGTTTTATTTTGAAATTAATTTTAATTAATTTTAATGTATTTATCATTATCTTAAATTTTAATTAATTATTTTTCATAATTTGTTTTAAAACTTTATTTTTTAATTAAGAAGATGTTAAAGTTGTTTGAACACTTGATAAGGATTTTTGACACAAAACCGGGGAGGAGATATTCTGACAGTGAGCAGTTTCCTAACCCAGTGTGCTGAGTTAAACTGGGGAATTGGCTCAAGCTAATGTTTTTTAACTCTTTCCCGGCTACTTTGGTTTCTCTTCTGTCTTTGTGATGTATGCCTGTAATTCTCTGGTTTCTCTTACAAGTGGTATTTACATTCAGAAAAGCTGCATTTTCCTTATACACTTGAATGGAAATAAAAAGCAACAAAGAGTCTAATTTAAATGGTTTCTCACGGAGTCATGAGGAATCGGGAGATGAGCAGATGGGAGCTGCTTGAAATAATTTGTGGAAAATGTTGGGGAAGTTAATGTGGGCACATTAGAGAAGCTAGATGAAGGATCCTTTAATACAGTACTGATATTGTGGACTAACCCTGGCACAAGAGTTGGTCTTAAGTAGATTTAAGTTGGTAGTAGAGCTGGTCTGAAGATACATAGGTCTCACCAGGGACAGGTGAGATGCAGGGGATACCTTGGAATCTTGGGGTGGGAGCTTGTCTTTTAACAGGACTTGCCTCAGACCAAGGAAATGGTCTGAGCTGGGAATATTTAGACCAAAACTTTGGAGTTGCATCTTGTGAGATGCTGAGCCCTTGGTTATGGTGTAGCCTAGCACCTCTGAGGGGTAGGATGGCACCTTGCTGGGTTACCCCTCAAACGGCTGAGGGGCTTAGAGGCACATCAACCCTGGGCACTTCAAATCCATCCAGGTCTAATGGGATGGGAGGCAACCTGCACAGTTTGGGAAAAACACCTGCAGCGTGAGCAGCGCTTCAGTGAAGAGCCCAGAGAAAAAATAAAATAACAGAAATCAAAGCAATGTATTCTGAAATGTGACAGTTTTCACCCAGCACCTCTCCTAACTGCTCCCAAGTGCTAACAGGCTCTCCTCCCACATGCACGCTACCAAAGGAAGCAAACTCATTCTCCTTACGACCATTTGAAATGCTAAAAACATTAAAAAAGAGAAGGAGAAAGAGGAAAAGAGAAAGGGAAAAGGAGGAAAAGAGAAAGGGAAAAGGAGAAAAAGGGTAAAGGAAAGGGGGGAAAGGGGGTAAAGGGAGGTGGGAAAGGGGGTAAAGGGAAAAGGGAAAGAGAAAAGGGGGAGAGGGAAAAGGGAAAGGGAAAGAGGAAAGGGAAAAGGGAAAGAGAAAAGGGAAAACGGAAAAGGGAAAGGGAAAAGGGAAAGGGATAAGGGAAAGGGAAAGGGGGAACGGAAAAGGGAAAGGGAAAAGTGGAAGGGTAAAGGGGAAGGGAAAAGAGAAAGGAAAAAGGGGAAGAGAAAAGGGAAAGGGGAAGGGGAAAGGGAAAAGGAAAAGGGAAAAGGAAAAGGGAAAACAAGAAAAAAAAGGAAAGGGAAAGGGAAGGAAAAGAGGAAAGAGAATGAGAAAAAAAGGAAGGGGAAAGGGAAGAGGAAAAGGAAAGGAGAAGGGGAAAGAGAAAGGGAGGGGGAAGGGTAAAAGGGAAGGAAAGATAAAGGAAAGGAGAAAAGAAAGGGAAAGCGAAAGACCCACCGCTCTGCTGTGTTTCGCTCCCTTCCACCCCAGGGAGGAAAGGAGGGGGAAAAAAAAGGCAAAACATAAAATAAGACACACACGACAGGAACCCCCCAACTGCTGGAGGGAGGAGTTCATGTGAGGGATGCCGCGTACTCACATCGCGGAAGATGCGCAGCCCCGCTCCCGGCTCCGCCGCCATCCGTCCGCTGCGACCGTCACCGCCCCCCGGCCGGGCTGGTGACTTCGGAGGGGCCGAGCCGCACGCCCCGCCTCGCCTGTGGCTGCGAAAGCACCCAAAAGGGGCTGGGGAGGGGATGCTGCTGCTGCAGCCCGCCCGCGGGGACACGGGGAAGAGTTTGTGCCGTTCTGCTCCGCGGGCACCTTGTTGCGCCTTTGAAGTGGGCTCGTGGAGAGACTTGCGCTCTCTCCATGGCAGACTCTGGGTTCTTACAGCCTGCCTTTGTCAGGCCAAGTTTTCATCGTCACTTTGGCTGCTTTCCCCTTGAGTACGCTCACTTGGGGGAGTTCTTGAACCGCAAGACTGGCCGTGCTTTGAGGTCTCCACAGTGCGCAGGGGTGATGGGGCGAAACTGAAGTTCACGTGGCTGATGGAGACGTTATGATCAGCTGCACTCTACAAAAGCACTTGGGCTTGAAAATATGGTCCTTGAATATGACAAAGTTGCCTGGTCAAAAATCAGGGGCCGGGAGGACCTAGGAGTGCTTGTGGTTTTGGGGATGGAGCAAGTGGGGAGCTGTGAGGTGGGGCAGGAGCAGGCTCTGCAAGGTGAATGCAAGGGAGAAGGAGGATGTTGGGGTGAGGAGGAGAGCAGTCCTGAGGGAAACTTCTGTTTGTGTTATTTCAGACGTATGCCAGGAGGCTATTATATGGACATCACATAATGGGGGCTTTGTTTTTGTTCTCCTGCTATGCACCACTGATACATTATACATTACCGTGTTGTTATATCTGATACAGTCTTAACATTCACTGTGATTATTTTGCCTAGAGAAATCTTCCTGAAAAACAAAACAAAACAAAACAAAACAAAACAAAACAAAACAAAACAAAACAAAAAAAAAAAAAAGGCAATCCAGATATTTTCGGAGAAAAATTAAAGCAGGAAGGAAAAATAGCTCACAGGCCTTTTATTATACTAGGAAGCATTATTTTCATGATTAAAAAAACTAATTTGCAATTACTTTTGTGTGACATAGAAATTTGAAAGCACATTTCAAGTAATCATGTTTAGAGACTTTAGATTTCAGGTGCAGATGAGCAAGCAAACAAATCTGGGAGTAGGGTGTATGCATCACTTAGTGGTCATACTTTTTTATACCACTTTAAAATTATCTGCAATAATAATTTTAACAACACAAGCAGATGGAAGCTCTGAATTTTACCAGCTTCCCTATTCCTTTAGTGATTTCCCTCTGCCTCTGAGCAAGAGGCTGTGATATGCAGGAGAGGGAATGTGGCCTGAAGTTTCTGTGATGTTGAAGTACAGGCATGGTACCTGCTGTCTTGACGGGAGGGTGACAGCTCTGTGAAGTCCCCAGGTGAAGTTAGCAGAGGCCAACACTCAGGGATAACCTCGCTTCTGCAGTTGCAGACCCATGCTGCTTACCATCTAAGAAGGTGAGTTGTTTCATGTGTGGGTAAGGATTAAACCTAAAAGTGCCTGCTGTTTGCCTTGCCATTTGTCAAATCATTAAACTTTTATTTAGAAACCAGCCTCCTGCACTATCATCTTTGTTCATGTGACATGAAATGGCCAGCCAGTATTTAATTGTTTTGCCCTTTTATCTGGGAAAAAACAGCAAATGAAAACTGGCGATAAGAGCTACTTTACACTTGCTGTGCAGTGGGCTGTGCAACAAGAGCCATCAATGCTGAGACAGAAAACGAAACTTCCTTTTCACCAAGGAAATGCAAGCTGCCAACTGTCTAATCAAGTTTCTAAATCACTCCATGATGGCTAGCTATGTGTGTTGCCTCTAAATGACAGGAAAACCACTATGTAATGCTTATGTCAAAATACAACCTTTACAGCAGAACAGCTTATACGCTTGGGAACCCCACAAATCTGTAGCAAAAAGTACTATTTGCCCTTGGCTAAGGAAATTATCTGGTTTATGGTTCCTTTTTTTTTCACCACAGGAGTTGATCGGTACCTATCTGAAGAATTGAGTCAGCATAATACAATATCTGCCTTCAGCTCTTCAAACAAGTTTTATCGTGGTTTGATCACCTGGACTAGTGCTTTGTAGGCCAACCCCAAACCAGTTTGAGTATTCACGTTCTGCTCCCTGTAACAGCTCCCTCTTGACATTTTGTGATCATAAACTGTACAAACAGAGAAATTTCAGAGTTAGTATGTGTGTGGGCATGGATAGTTACATCAGTGGCAACAGAGGATGCTAGAGGCCACCTTTCATTTCCATCTTGTGTCTTGCACATGGACTAACCTGACCCAAGTGAGGAGCCAGTATCTTTACATCTCCGTTTCCCCAAATGGGTTTGTGAGGATGAACAAGTGAGTCCCCTTCCATACAGCATCTGTGCCAGTGACAGCAAGGGTAGATGTACTAAATCTGAAAAAGTCTGAAGGTGTGCCTGGAAAAATGTTGTGTCAGCTACCTACAGATGTGTGTGGCTATGTCCAGTTCATTGTATGAAAATCACATCAAAGTCCTCAGCTCGGGGGCTGAATTTACCATCACCCTGTTCCCTCCTTGCGCAAAACCCTAGTCTGCCCTCCTTTCCTTCTGATCCCATACCTGTTCTTTGGTGGAAAGGAAACCCAGAAACCGGCTGGACTGGAGCCACGGCACACTCTAATGGCAATCCAGCATAGGCAACTGGGATGCAAGGACGTACATCAGCAGGTGAACTTGTATGCAGTCTGTGTGTATCGGAGCTTTTTCCTGAATCACCAGGAAAATAAATGTAATGTAAAGCCATAATTACACATAAGGAATTTGAGGAGATGCTGGTAAGAGTTCCTGCAGGAGGAAACCACACAGCTTGTACTAGAACATTAGTTTGTCCTTTTTGTTTATTTGCATGCTCTTATACATGTTTTGGAAAATCACTGAAAATCTACTCGTTCAAGACAGTTTTCATGTATGTTCCCAAGCCTAATTTTTGTTAATAATTTGGTGCTTCTGACAGCCTCTTCACAGCCAGTGGGAAATGCCAAACCTGGGATCTCCTAGCATCTAAGGCAGGCTTTAGACCAGCAGCTATGAACCTCAATCACTCTTTACCAATCCCCTTTCTGTCTGTAGGGGACACATAATACTCCTGGGATAGAAAAATATCATTATAAAGATAAACATAGTAAAGGTGGAACTGTTGTGGGTCAGTAACGCACAGTGGTGCATTAGGAGTGCCTAAGTAAACTACATGTACATCACTGTACATGGAGCATCAGTTGTTGCTTGCAGGATGTAACCCACATTTTTTTACATACTCTTTCACATAGATCCAATTTGGCATATTTTAGGACAACATTTTAGAGACATGTGAAATGTATAAGATATGTGATGATGATTGATATACTACATAGACAGACTCTCCTATGCACACTCTGTTTACAGCCAGCCCTGCAGGAGTGTTTTGGAAGCAAGTATGTAGTAAAAATGACTGTAATATGGCATCCAGCAGAGACTATGGCTCATGTTGAGAAAAAGCTTGCTGAGTGGCTGGATGGCTAAGTCATATATTTACTTATGAGATTTAAGAAATGGAACAAAGGGAAAGATTAAAACATGACAGTGTCAGAAGCATAACGTGCAACAGCACAGTAAAAAAGATGCACCTTGATTTTCTGTATTTGCATCATACCCAGCAAAAAGGTAGAAGGAAATTGCTACTTTTAGTCCGTGGTTAAAAATAATTTCACTTTTAATCCAAACTCAAAAGAGGTGCAGCCCACCGTACCTGTCAGACTCTTATACATGCAATGGT
>JBCJKH010017283.1:0-23142 GCA_039877255.1 Loriculus beryllinus
TGAAATTTACCTTGCTCAGAAGTGACCAGAAGCCATCCTCATCTTCCAAACCTTTAGAAACAGCCACAGACTAGTCATGACATGCTCACTCAGGCTTTTAGTTAACAACCACCAGCACTGACCTTAATTATGTAAATTTGTGGAGAGTCTCAAACAGATGAATCATCCACACCTTAATTATCACCTCATTCCTGAAAGCTGGGTCCATAGGGTAAAGAAGCTTGTATGAGGACTCTCAAAAGAAGTGAACCCAAGAAACTGATTTTATGATACTCACATTTTACTTATTCAGAAATTCAACATTCCATCAGTATTATGATTTTATATAGTGGAAAACATATTGATGTGCAACATTTTTGGAAGTAACAATGTAGTGTTGAGATTACTTAGGACTTGAAGAATGTCTCTTCTTAGAGGGATAAAATTCCCTTTAAAATGTGAAACTAGAAGCAGAATTACAACACCTAATAAAGATGTAGGTGGATAAAACTGGAAGAAATAAATCAAGCAGAGCAAATCCACTGTCATCCTTGGATACCTGGAGTGGGATTTTTGATGCTTTCTCAGTAGGTAATATTTTAATTTTGTATAAAAGTATGTATTTTATACGGTAAGAATCCAAATCCGTAAATAAATAGGTATCTTAGAATAACACATTGAAGCTTAGCATTCAGACAAGCAAACTAAATCATGCTATTTGTACCTGTCCTCAGCCTACTCCGTAGCCCACACATATGTGTTTTTCTAGGTATAGGCTTACTGAATTTTTATATAGCATGTGGGCAGTTATGTATGCAATTACCAATGTGGCAGAAACAAGTTAGTTCTTATAATAAAACTTGTCCACCGTAAGTGAGAATAAAAGAAAACAGAAAATAATTGTAACCTGTCAACGGCTACATGCGACAAAGCTGAGCTATGCCATCAGGGACTGGAAAACAGCAGTAGTCTGCATTTCATGCCCTATTTTCTGTTCTCTTGGGACCACAGTCCTCCATTGCTGGTAAAAGTGAGATAGACTCCATCACTTCCATGAATGCTGAAGCTAGACATGCATTCCAATAAAGCAATAGTTGATCTGTCGAAACATGTGGAGGAGAAGTGGCAATCTTAGAGTATTTCTTGCTATTGTTCTCTCTCCTGGCCATCACCTCTGGAGGTTTTCTTGTTCCCCTGAACCCGAGGATTCAAGTGTCTTTAAAATCTTCATGTGCTCACCATGTGGTTCAAGATATCACGTCCTTTGCTGCTGTCTTCTCTCCATCCTTACTGTAGTTACTGCCCATTACCCCTCAGCAGAGGCCACAGATAGAACTCACCTACTGCTTTGCCTGAGGTCCCCTGGTTTAGCTTAAATGCAGCTGCCAGAGTGGTCAGCTAAGCTGATGAATTTTACACTGAAGCCTGATGTGTCAGCTCCACTATGGGTCTCTGACGTCCAGGGAGGGGCTGTGACTTACATCTCACTAGCCAGAGTCACTAAGAAGTAGATGTCAAAGCCTGTGTCATGACCTGGAAGGGTCATTGTGTCTGGCTTAACAGCACTTAATTTCTGTTGGTTTTGGATGGGTACATCTTTTTGTTTGCTTCTTGTTTTGGCTTTTGCAGAGTGAGAGATCAAACTCCTTCAGCATTGGTTTTCCCTTTTATCCAATGCTATTTATAAACAGACTATTCATGGGATAGTAAACTTGTGTATTCTCATACCAGGTCCTCACCCTCACTTGTTTTATCTTGACCCTGTGGAAACATCCCAGCTGCACCTCTCAGATATATCCACTTGAAACCATGAAATCTTTTAGCTTCCTTTCCCTGATTCCTTCAGCAGCTGTGTTGATTTAACTCCACATGCAGCCTTAAATTGCTGCCAGCTGTAGCCCTACCTGTCCCACCCATGGCAGAATATAGCATCTTACTGGCTGCAGAAGCAATTCCCCATCTTTCTTCTGGACATCTTGCTAACTGCTGTCAAAACTGTTTTGTGGCCCAGTCTTCTGCCAAGTCTCTTTCACATTCATGCAATGACTTATGCTGTTTATCCTGTGAGAGGACAAGAAGACATCCAAGATTCCTTATTTGCTGCAGCACTATAAGCTTCCTGAAGCAGCTTGGGATACCATTTTGTGCACTTGCAACTTACTCCTTCTTTTGTGGACCATTCATATCAACAGTAACTCGTGTGCATCCAGACCACCAAACCCACGGCAACCAATCTCCAAAGATTCTGTGGCCATGTACCACAAGCACCCTCCATCGCAGGTCATGTCAGATTGGTTCTGAGACACGTGGTGTCTGTCGGAGACATTCAGACCTTTATTATGGCCCAGGGTTACTTCCATCTGTACACCTAGCACTTAAGCCAGATAGTTTTTGCGCTTTAAATAAAGCACAAAGTTGCATTTTTGAGGAGTGGAATAAAAAAGCTTTTTCACCTGAAGCCAAAATTATCATGTTTCTTCTCTCCCTGTTTGATCTTCTCCTGTTTGTTCTCATAAAATAGAAGTTTTTAATGGAGGCAGTAGCTATTTGCACTCCGAGAGAGACCTGGTCTCATTCTCTCAGAGAGGCTGAGCTGTGATTGTGCATGACCTCTCTGTGCTGACCTCAGTGTGCTTTCTTTACTTGAGAAGGGTAACACAAGAAAATTTTCCTTCCTCATTTTCACTACTTTTACCTAAACCAGATTTTTGCCGTAAAGGATTCCTGGCTTTTTTGTTATACACCATATGGGTACAGTTATTTTAGAATTCCATTATTAGATATTTCAGAAATTACACTTTAGTCTGGGAGTTTCTGGTGAAGTTTATTAATTAACAGGCTAGAACTGTGACCTGAGGGGTTTGTATATTCAATGTTATTAAAGCCATCAGTATTTGGGCAACTCAGGATTACTATGATTATAAGTTCAAAAATACAATGATCTTTTGTATCTAGCCCATATTATCCTGGAGAATATTTAAATCAATAATAATGCTATCAGAGCTGGACATCAAATGCAAAATAATTCCCTGGGCTTCCGTGTATAATGACATTTTCTCTTTTGATGAATTGCTAATGTATTCTTGGACAGAAGAGCTGGAAGCCCATCCAGCTTCACTATATAAATGGCAGAGTGGGGAGAGCAAGATTGTATTTACCACTAACCATGAACCTTTCAACACATTCTCTATCTACTATGAATTATTCCAGTTCTGAAAAAGCAACATCTAAATAAACTCTAAGGCTAATCTTTTAAGAAATTACTGTATTCTTCAAGGAAATGTTAGCTTGCTTTATTTGTTCTGAAGTGACAGTATCAAATTGAAACATTATCCTTTTAAAAAAGGCAAAAATGGTTTCAGCTATGGTGCCTGCCTAATCCTCTCAGCAATTTCCTTGACTTTAAAAGGATTTTTTTCCCTGTGTTCATTTTCTCATGTTCGTTTCTGATGCCCCGTGCCAGAAAAGCAGCCTGACTAACCAGCAGGCAGACCTGCACTGGCAACAGTGCAATGAGTTATGTCCAAAGTACTGCTCTGTGTGTAGATGACAAAGGGGGAGAAAAACAGAGAAAAAAAATCCTCTAATCCTTTCATAGTAATTTGGGGGTTTTATCTATAGCAATAACTGATAAAAACTCGCTGGGATAACCAAGCACAGATAAGCCTGAGAGGTGTTTTGGTTATTTGTTGTATCATGTCACCATACAGACCAAAGAAAAACCAGGGCACTGATTTCTTTTCACAGTGGATTCATAAAGATTTTCAAAGCATGAAGTATTTCTGATTCCCACAGGACTCTGGCTTTGCTGGAAGTTGACAGCTATGAGATTGTAGAGAAGATGTTATATTAGTGTGGCCTCTAACAATTTTTAGCAGATGCATCTTTTTATTTTGAGGTTGGAAAAGAATTATTTAATTTACTATACTCACCATATTAGTTAAAGTAATCAAGTGCATTACACTGTATTTGATACATGTAGACATATTTAATAGGCTATATAGGTTTTGGGAGATTTAAAACCTTACTAGCCCTTTTCCAGAATCGAATACTTTTCCTCTAATTTACCTATTGGATTTTCTCAAGCTTTCTATTTAGACTTACTTACCTACCAGATAACATCACACTGTAATTCATCACTATCATTACAGTAATATCACACCTCAGGTGCTTAGGGAAATAAGATAAGGGTTAAAAACGTGTATTTCAAAACCAGAAACATACCTTCTAGCTTTGTGCATTTTCTAATGAATATTAATTTTCTAATTAATGTTTAATGAATGAGCTGTGATAAAAACAAACAAACAAAAAACCCAAACAACCAAAACTAACAAAACAAGCAGAAACCTCACCAGGTAGAATATATTCATTGCAGAGAAGTTAGCAATTCACAAGATGAGAGGTTCAGGTAATAACTTGCTTTTCATTAATTTAAGATTTCTTGAGATTTAAACCTCACAACTAAATTGCAGAATTGGGTGCTGAACTGGGTATCTAGAAAATTCCTTTTTTTCTGCTAGATTGCAAGCTGCTATCAGCAAACTGCACAGTATTCCCCCATCTCCCTGTTATAAGTGCTTCTGGTGGGTTTCTTATGGTTGCTCTATGGCTCTGTCTCTGCAGTGCTAAATGAATCCAGGCAATGTCTGAAACAATAATGCTGCACTCTCAAATGAGGCTTCCCAGCACAAACCTAAAAATCATGAATAAGAGTAACCATGATTAGCTGTATGGAAATTGCATCCATTCAAGAGAAACAGTGATCTGAACTACACTGAAATAAAGAGCAAAGTTCCCATGGGAGTGAGGAATCTCTTTTCACATAAGGTGGAACATTACATAGAATACTCTCAGCTGTGTTCATCTCTAGATTAAGAGGATAAGCCACAGCCAACATAGGACAAAGGGTTTTAACCGAATCCTTTGATAATAATGTATCTACATCTTAATAGAACTTCTTTCCCAAGTAATCTCAGCACCAAAAGGGAACAGCCCCCCTATGACCCAAGCATAACAGGGATGTCAAACCTGATGGTGGGGTTGCAGCTGCTTTGCTGGGTGAAAACAGGTTCTGGCTGTGTTTTGTCCTGAGTTTGGGTTGCTCAGGATTAAAAAGGAAAAACAATGGCTTTGGAATTGGTGCTTCACCAATATGTGTGTTTGCTACATACCTGTTGTTGAGGTTCAGACTGTTCCACCACTCAAGTATGCTTTTACTTTTGCTGCTGATGCTCTGTACCTATAATATTTAGGTATTCTACAAGCTTAACTCTTCAGGTTTTAGCACAATTGTATGACTCATATCTGCAGTCCAAGATACTCTACATTAATCCATCCCTGGTTACCTTTGGTTTTTTTGTTAATTGCCATCAAATTCAACATACTATGCTTAAAACCTCTCAACAGTGTGATACGCAGTTTCCAAAACATCTTTCAAAAGGTATGTTAGACTGTCAGAGGGGAACAAGGGCAGGTTTTCTTCTTCACAACCATCAGGGTCTTTAACTTGACCAGCAAACCGAAAAGCCAGGTGGCAGTGCCCCACCAAGGCCACCGTGCCGGCTGGCTGGCTGGTGGCACGTGCAGCCAGTTTATCTTTCATTAGTTTCTTTTCCACACAGGAAGCATGAGGACACATGGAAGTTGGGTGATTTCTTCTTTTGCTTGTACCATTGCTTCAGAGTCTCTCATGCGCAGGATTGGGCTCTTCACTTATATAAATTACTGAGCTCAAAATATCCCAAATTGTGTGTCCCCATTAAATACTGCAGTGCACGCTGCTGCCACTGTCCTTCCACAGAATTATAAGCACTTCGTTCTGTAACAGAGCAAGCGCAAATTTTATCAGGGTGATGGAGTATGTGAGAGAAGTTTTCACTGACAGATTCTGTTTCCATTCCCCCCATTGATCCATTGTTTCAAAGGACCCATTATCTCTCCCCATTTTCTATACAATTCCCCAAAAGGTCATATTACTGTTTCTGGAAGTTTTTAGGGAAAAAAAAAATCTGTGGTTCTTTTTTTTTTTTTCCCAGATCTGAAAAGAAAGAATAATTTCACAGCTGTTGGTGACAAGGTTAAGAGTGTGCCAGTAGCTCCCATGATTAGCACAGACTGCTTCTGTGCACTTGTTTGTGGAGAGCTTGTATGTCATCCTGCACGTTTCTCCAGTTCTCATTGGAGAGTCTGTCAGAATCCAGGAAAACTTTATCTATGAGAAAAGCAGCTTGGTGTCAAAGCAGTTTTGCTGATAAGATTGTCTGGTTTGCCGCTGGTGCTGATAGAGCTTGAGGTGGCTGGGAAATAATAGATATATTAGTACTGCATGTGTTAGCTGCTGATACACATATACGGAACACAATCTTTCTGGCTTTTGGCTTTTTTGTAATGAAGTGTTTCTCAAAAACAATTCTTAATAGAAAAGCTTTATTGGTCTCCATTTCAGGTGTTTAAACGTTATGTGAGATATTTCCCTAAAAGGATATCTATCTATCTAAGGATTTTGATTATCAACAGGTCTATGACAAGCACTTGCGTTCGCATGTTCAGAGCATTTAAGCCCCCTTAGATAATAACATTATCTCTAAACAGAGGTGCTTGCTAGAAAAGTGTGGGGCAGTGGGAAAGCAACCCCACTCACAATGCCCCTTCCAGCTTGTGCTTCTGTGCAGGGACTGGGGACAGACTCCCCTTGCCCTGCCAGCACCTGTGCCTCCCAAGCCCCACCGAATCCATGGGTGGCCATAGCGCAGGAGATTTAACCTATATCTGAGCTTGGATTTGAGCTGCACAGGCAACACTTCTTTCTCACCACATCTGACGTGTATGCCTTTGCTGAATGTCTCTTCCCCAGCCATCAGTGTCATTCTCCATGGCAGGTTTTGTGTGAGATTTAAACATGAAACTAAACCCTGGTGTAAAGCGGGCACTCTCCTGAGAGGGAGATGAAGAAGCTGCCAACTGTTCAGTGCCAGCTGCTGCGGGCATCAAGCAGCTCACTGTGTCTTCCCCAGAAATGCGGGCATGAGCTTAAAATACCCAGCCATTCTCACTGGAGATGCTATCAGTCATGCATTAGATATTCATCTTTCATTCCTGCCTATTACTAATTGATAGCTCAGGTCTTTAGCATGCATCATATCTCATTGCGCATCATAGCTGTAACTAGGTTGAAAATACAAAGGCTCCTTAGAGCTAAGGATTTGAATGAAAAGACTTCATAGACCTTAGGTTTACATGACACTGCCTTTTCTACAAAAATTACTATTCTCCAGCTGCTCAAGTCTGCACTCTGCCCTAATTTGCACAAATTAAATCCAGACTAACATCAGTGTCTTTAGCAGAATTAGTACAGGTTTGCTCCCACTTTCTTTATCAACATTAGTGTGTTTCAGGAAGGGTCCCAGTGATCCAGGCCCCACCATGGTAAGGGTTAGCAAAGGATTTAGACAAAATCCAAGCTTCAGGAAGGGCAGAGAGATGGGAGAGCAAGGGATAAAGATGGGGTGAGCTTTGCACTTCCTCTCCTTCCCTCTGCACCTTGTACCTAGCCCAGCACTGGTACTGGAACTCTCTTGATGCTAAAATCTAGAGAAAGCAACCCATTCAGCAGAGGGGGAGACTATTAGTGGGGTTTCTCACTCATTTCCCTTAATTAATAAATCATTTTTAATTGAGAAAGTTGCAGAAAGAAAAAAATATAAGCTATTTGCAGAGCTCTTCCAGCCAAGCCCAGCTGCGTGGCAGCCTACGTGCCCAAAGGAAGCTTGAAAGCTTTCTTGCAGTTTTATTGCCTTTCTTACCTTTCTCCCTAAAGACCTTGGAGAAAATTCACTTGAAATGTTGATCCATCTGAACTTTAAGGTGACACCTGCATGAACTTGTTACCTGAAGCTTTGGGTCAGCTCCCCTGCTGTTGAATATACTTCAGCATTTTTAATCTTTTGGTTTTTGAGCCTTTTTGCTCTTGCCAGATTTCAGCAGTTTTGCAACAACAAAAAAAAAAAAACCAACAACAAAAACCAACCCAAAAAGCCCCACAAATAAACAAACTGACATGCAGTTTTTGTTATCAATCAAGAGAAAGCAGAGAAGTAAAGGAAATGAGAAGAAAAAAATAAAAGGAAAAAGAAACTTGAGCAAAAAAGCAAGCACTATTATTTTTAGAACAGGCAGCTGCTTCTGACTGCTCACCTAAGGTAGTTTTCTGTTTCTCCATAGGACTTGAACTCATTCCTCTCAAGACTTTTATATTGATCCTCCTTCTTTTCAGAGTTCCTGACCTTCCTCCTTTCCTGTCCCAGCCCAGCTGGTATGCTTTCATACAGCTTGGCTAGCTTCTCAGCTCCTGAGTTTTACATTTCAGCAGGGATGCCCTTAACATGCTTAATCTATTTATTTATAGCATAGCAACCGAACTGGTTAGAGATAGTCTGTAGATCCGGGGGAGGGGGGGGCCTTCTTATTTATTTATTTATTTATTTATTAATAGATGATGTTACCTATTGAAATAAAAATTCAGGTTGATTTTGTCACAACTATGAAAATCTTACAAATAAAAGTTGGGGTCTGCCCTATGCTGCCACATTCCTCAATTCTGTGCATCCCATTTTATTTTCTTTTTCTTTCTTTGAAACACACCCCACTACCCGCCCCCCAAAAAAATGCTTTGTGTCAAGGTGTTTGACAATTTACATGCCTGGTGCAGAAATTATCATTTGTATTCTTAGTGGAAGTTTTCTTTCAAGTAAAATTTTAAACTTTTCAGTTTGATGTCCAGCTCCTATCCCAGGCTTTGAAATCTCAAACTCCTTCATGAACTACAATTTCTATCTTCTTCAAAGCACGACTGGAAACTGCCTGACCCCCCTTTCACAGTCTGTTCCTGTTCACTCTTTACAAGGGATGCTTCTGCACATCCTGTGCCTCGCTGTCCCTGTCACCATCTGAGAGCCCATCTGCCTGCCTTATGCCTCTGAGCACAGAGGAGAAGATTCCTGGAGGCTGTCTGAGGACAGTGCGGCTGCTGGGCTCCTTAGGGCAGCAGGACCTGGATGTGAACTGTGCCTGCGGTAGTCAGGAGGCAGAAGGAGCTCCTGCTGGTGCTAGCAAATAAGAGCAGCCGTGAAGGAGCCCAAAGGAAATGGCCAAGCATTGCGAGATGGGGAAACAGAGGGAAGGAGGGCGGAGGTTTGCTTCCTACAGACTGAATCTTCTGTGGCATGGGGGACCAAAAGAAAAGTAAAATTGAATTTTGGAGTTGCCGATTCCTTCTTTGGCAAAGGCAAAGTGTAGGCCACTGTGGAAATGGCAACAGGTGCTCTTTCAGCGGCTAAGAAATTAGGAAAATGTTTTTTACTTACACTGTATATGGAAAAGTCAAAGATCAATGTGTTGAACCATGGTAGAGGAAGTGAAAACAAGCTGTCTGGAGACACTGCAGAGAATAGCTGAAAATACCTATAGAAGAGGAGAAAGCTTCGTAAAAGTTCAGTTCTATTAGTTGTGCTAGGATGTTTCTTGAATCACTGTTAGCACATTCCTGTTACTGTGTTTCACTCTAGCCCTATTCATTCCTGGGGATTTTTTCCCATTTTTCTTCCATTGCTTCTCATCCTTTCTTTGTGAGTAGCAAGGTTATTATTAAAAACTGACTTCTCTCTTGACAATTAACTATTCAACAGTAAACTGACAGACTTATCCATCCTTCGGCCAGCCCTACCTTTTCACATACCTGGCATAATGTGCATAATGCGGAGTTAAATTTAAGTGATGGATCTAATGATTCACAAGGCAATTTGAATGTCATTGAGAGAAACGCCGTGATGAGCATTTCTTGACAGTCCCTGGGGAACGTCTGCCCAATCTCAACTACTTTGAGCTACCACTGGGGAAAAGACAAGGAATTTCTTTTTTTCCACGTATCATTTTGATATGACAGCCAAGGGAAATAAGAAGTATGAAGTAAATCCCATCCTTAAGCATATCTGATACTAAAAGTCAGTAAGAGTCACCTGTATTTGCCCAAGGAGAAGGTTATTTGCGGCCAAATTTCTTTAGGCACTTCGGACACTAGTTTTAGTAGTTAGGATTTGTAAAAAGAAAGTATGTGTGAAAGAAAAGATTGTTAGAAGTGTTTCTGGAAGATAGGTGCATTGTTTTAATCCTCAGGGAAAACACTTCTGCTCCTGTTTAAACACACCTCTGCAGTGCCATCACAGAGAAGTTACAGAAAGCACAGTTCCCCCCAGACTGCCCGCTGGAGAACAAAACCTTCCTGCCCACTTGTACTGCCCCACATGAATGAAAAGTGAATGAGACTTTGAAAATTCACTCATTTAGTAAAATTTTAAAGTAATTCAGAAAGGCAAAGGTATTGTCTCAAAAAAAATTACGTTACCTATATTCAACTGGACTGAATAAAAGCACTATGCTGACTTACACCGGCTGAGGATCAGCCTGTGGCTTTCAAACTGACATGTCCTCCTAATTAATAAAGGAGAGCTAAGTTTACACTGCCTAAATTGAACCTGTGCCCAAACACATATCTTTCTCGGCCACTTAATGTTCACAGACCACAATCGCTTGTCTGAGGCTTTGTGGTTAGAGGACTGCATTGGCTGGGTGTTTTGTGTTAGGTTTGGTGGCTTGGGTTTTTTGTTTGTTTGTTTCTGAGTGCATATATCCTTTTTGTTCTGCTTTGACATTGCCATTGTGTTTTGCTTTAGTCTGAACACGTAGGAACAAACACCCTGATCTGCATAAAACATTGGTGTCACCTTTCTCTCCTGAAATTAGTATTCTTCAAAACAAACCAATGCTTATATTGTATATAACACCCGAACTGTGACAGTAAAAAATGAGTACAGTAGGCACACCATTTGAAGCTGATTATATTAATTGCTATTCAGGTCATAACTTAGATTAATTATTGTGTTTGTGTAGGATGTTTGTTAAGAGGTTTCCTGATTGCTGTTCAGAAGACTGATCACTTGTTACATTTACCTTGTAGTTTCTGTGGGGAAAACATCCTTTAGGCTTCAACATTTGCAAACATACTGAGGCCAGGCAGGGCCACTGAGAAGTGAGGATACCTACACCTGCCACATTGAGAAGCCATGACATACATCTGCATTAATACCAAGCTAGAAAATAGAAAATGCATAAATCAGACATTTGTTTCAAAGTGCCTAGGCCTAGAAAAGGTAATGTAGCCTTAGGCACTGATGTACCTCTTGTAATTACAATAATGGAAAAGAAATTAAAAAGCATACAGAAAAATGCCAGTTGGCAGATTTGTGTAGGTGAGGCAAGTGATTTACAAAAGAGCCCACCTGAATCCTTGCTGTACCTGTCATGCCAATTGCAAAAATCCAGGCTTCATGTCTAGAATCTTGTCAATCTCTGGCAACAGAGCGACCTAGGCTTTGCAGGCAAATGCAGTGAATTGCTTGATGTTTCTCCTAGAAATTGGCTGGTTTGAGGCAAAAGTGGGATCATGAGGCTTCCTTTGGAAAAAAACTCCACAGTGTTTCAGTTAGTATGTGGAAGTTTTAATGGCATATCCTTTAAAGGAATATAAGAATAAATTCAAGTACAAGTTAAATGAGGGGACATGCTTGGGCCTGGTGGAGAATAAAGGCAAATGTGAACCAATAGATTTTCTTTTACCTCCTGTAGCCCTGAAATATGTTAATTAACCAGATAGACTTTAAGTCCATGTTTCCTGACCTGTTCATCTTTTTTGTTTGTCCAAACATAAGATCGCAAACAACTGCTTACAACAACAAAAGTATGAGGTCCTGAAAAGTTGACAAAAAAAAAAAAGAAGGTAAAACTAATAAAACATAGCAGTCGTAAATATTTAAGATTACATATAAGGACCCTTTTCATTCTAGCAGTTTGGCTGAGATAAACTGTCAAGTAGAAGGTACTAAATGTGGTGGTGACGGATATGACACAATAGCTGCACAGAGAGTGTTAACATAAAGCAGTTTTGATCTACCACTAAATCTTTGCATCCAAACAAAATTCTGTGCAGCGATACCAGTCTCAAAGCAATGATTAGTGCATGCCCACAAGCTGGCCCATCCAGTAAGTTGATATTAAACTCTTGAGATCTTTCCTTCATTTAAAAAATATATTTTAGAGGCACCAGGTAGACTTATTTGTCAAACTCTGTAGGACACATACCTGCTAGAGCTGCCTAATGCTGGAAAAATATGGTGTCAGTGAATCACAGCACCACCTTGTTTTTCAGTGGCAAATTATAAGTCTTCCATTGTGTATTTGCCATATCTCATATACTTTTCCTCCTTCATATTCTTATGCATTTAGTTTTAAAAGTGGCACGTTAAGTAAAATTACTTAACATTGTGAACCACAAATATGAATTACGGTCAAGTTTCATTATGAACTCAATTCTGCTTCATAAACATATACTCTTTATGACAGCATCTTTAGACTTTTGGGGAAAAGAGGGGAGATAGAAAGAGGACTTGCAAAGTAGCACTTCTGGCTCTTCTTCATGACAAGTTCATGACTTTGTCTTTACCATTTGTTTTGTCACTTAGCATAGTATCCACTAAGCTGGAGGAATAAGAGAAAATTAAGTAATAGGAAAAAGATTTAATTCACTTTTTCTGTAATCTAGCACTTTTCCATCCCATTTTCTTTACCTTTGTTAAGACAGAGACCTTTTATTTTCTTAATGCTTTTCTCCTTGTGTGTGAAATTCCTAACTATAGATAGGCTGCTGCCCTCAGACCTGACACTCCATTCTTTGCCTCACACCCAGCAAAATGAAGGTATGATTTATGTATTTGATTAAAGTTATGCTATTTGGACTGTGTTAGCACATATTTAAAGAAGGTAGGAATGAGGAGCCAAGATCTCTGGAAACTTCCAACTCGTGTGATCCTATTACCCTAAATTTTCAGTGCTCTTGGTACCAACACAAGATAGATTCCCACTGGCATGGATGAGCATTTTTCTATTTTAGTTATTTCCTGATTTTTCTCCTGTGAGCACACCCACTGTACTAGGATTAAGGATGGGTGAAATGCTGTGAATTGTGCTACTTATTAAAATGGTTGCCCTAAATTAAAGAAATTGGGACCATAACTAAAATAGTGACTATGGGCATGATTGGTCAGAAACAGAGTTATGAGAAGAGATAGGCACAAGTACTTTTTGCTATAATATATACTAGGAAAAGGAAAGGAGCCATAGCCAAATACCTGAGAAAACCAGAGAGAGGGATCAGAGGAAAAAGGGGAGAAAAAGTACTTTTTAGCCAGAACCTTACCTGGAAACATGGTTGGTCCAGTGAGTAAACTGCCTCTAGGAGGTTTGTTCATAATACCTCATAAGTAAGTGGGACCTTCTGCGTGCTCCTAGCAAATAAGTAGGACAGCATTAACAGCATGCCTTCTGCATTGTCATTTTCAAGAGTCAGCAAGACTCCCAGTATAACCCTTACCATTTATGAAAGAAAGACCTGGCTGTGGCTTCCTGGCTTTTATAGTCAAAGGAATCATGTGAAATAATTGAGGATTAAGGATGAGGAAAAGCAAAAAGAAGTTGCCTTTTTTAAACTTCAATTGGTTTTTTTCCTTTTATTTCTGATGACCTCAGTTCTTCACACTCCTCTTCTGTTTCATACCATTATCACATCTCTATTTCAGTTTTACCCAGTGTTGCCAACAGTTGTCACCAACTTGTTTCAAATTTTAGTTGTACTCTCTTTTTTCTTCCCCCAGTGACTTTGTTTTTAGACTACTTTCTTGACCAAAAACACATCCAAAGCCTACCTGTAGAAATGCAGGATTATGGACAGCCATGCCTTAGAGCTGGATTCCTGTAAGCAGGCACTCCACGATGCTCCCATCACTGATCCCATTTCTGCAGCATCACATGTGGTACAAATAATTTAACTTCCAGTTATAGTTGAAGTGACTTCAGGAAGGCTACTTTGAGGAGTAAAGGCTCTCACCTGTGAATAAAGAATTCACATTTTATTCTCTGGCCAGAAGGTTTGCAACAGCATGTGTCAGTAAATGATTCCCATGAAAAGTGTTGCATGAGTGGTGCTCCTCTGTCCCTGACACTTCCCATTTCTGAAGCAATAAACCATTCTGTGGCACTTTGACAAGTAAAATCCCAATAATGGTACCAGCATCAGTTGTGATTGGTCAGGGAACCGCAATGTAATTCAGTTTACACATATGAGTATCAAAATCTTCAGCTTCTCAAGTCTTAATGCATTTTTCAGAAAAAAATGATTTTAATTAAGGACACCGCAGGAAAATTTAATACATGTTTGAGAATTTCATTTCCTAACTTTTTTTGTCTACTGCAGCTTTAATGAAGTCACAAAAGTTATTCCCACTTTATCTTGTCTTACACAAATTTTCCATAACATTTCATTAAAGATGAGAATATAAGCAATATAGTCCAGATTTTAACTACATTTTCACAGCAGTAAAAAGCAAATATATCTTTTTCCTGAGCTTTTATTCAGCAACTATTGATACCATCCAGACAGCTAAAGATGATCTCCCCTCAAGCTCTGGAGTAGTTTAAGGATATAGCACAGAATCTGCTTCCTAACTTCTGCATTGTATCACTCAAGAGTGAAAAAAACATGAGTTTACTCTAACACTGAAAAGGCAACTATACTGAAAGAAGGGAATTTTATTGTCCTTGCAAGTACTTTGTTTGTCTTGGATGATTGCAAAAATTAAGTAAGCCTTCCTCAGCCCTTCTTACTCATCTGCCCTACTAAAGATTCAAAACCCAAAATAAATCCATCATGCAGCCTTCTCGTCATTGATCTGACTTATACTGCAGCTGCCCTTCTGAAAATACAGAGTGAAACCACTAAGGAGACTGCAGCCTGTGGTGCTGCTGTTATGGATGAATGCTATATTGTCCTACAAGATCACGCTTACATTTCATTATTATTATTGGTATTGCTCCAATTCCAAAAAGTTTTGTTTCCAAAGCCTAGTGTACACATATCTCATTACTGACTTTTCCACTAATGCCATGCTTGTAGCGTGCTGCAGCCTGCTCTCAGAGCAGCAGTTCTATTTGCAGAACATTCTCTCTGTTTGTAATTTAATTAAACTCAGTTGGTGAATTATTTTAAATGTCATACTTCATAATTGGTGGGGGTTTTTTTATGCAGATATAATAAGGAATAATTAATTTTACATGAAGTCCAATAATAAAATAATTCCAAACAATAAAACGCAGTGGGATAGAAGTCCTCATTTGAAATGACTGGAGGGGTACCTAACTTATTGCAATAATGTCATTCTTCTAGCCTTTACAATTATTCACCATTAAGAGATTGATTTATTCACGGTATCCCCCACTGAACACAATGTGTCCCTTCATTATTTTTCTTCTTATTTCTTATGGGAGAATTTCATCTTAGAGGCTCTTGCTACTGTTGCTGTAATTCAGTGTCGCAGAGTAAATCTTCAATTTAAATTCATGCAAAGATTTGCAGTCTTTAGAGGAAATTAAGAGGGACATGTGAAAACCTGTCCATCCCAAATGCCAGAGTAATGCCCCCAAAAGCATTTAAGGCCTCACGTTCTTGTTATTCTTTACACTGCTTCCTGACGTTTTCCTACTCAGAATTCAGGAGTGTAGGATATGGCTGGTCTGCATCCCCTTCTCCAAAGCAGCACAACAAGCAAACACCCAAGCTTAAGACCAGTGCACGCCAGACAGCATGTCATTGTAATGGAGACAAAAGAGCAGCTGGCCATCAACTAAATAATAAAACTGACAACCAGATGTATTAAAATGTTGTCAAGATGGCAAATGCCTCCAGGCAGAGGTTGTCTTTGTCCCTGTTTGGGCAGTGCCCTTCAGCAGGCTGCGGGCTTGAACCACTCAGTTACATGCTACTGCAATGCCGATGTGTAAACAAATAACAATAATTAATACACTTGGCAGCCAGCAGAAAGTTGATTTTGATTTGGTTTTTTTTTTCTTTCTCTGTTTAGCTTAATCATGATATTAATCCTATTAATGTAACTGAACTATAAACATTTTGCATAAACCAATGGTTTTCAACACACTTTTGTCTTGTTAAACTGTTCTGCAGGATAAGCGTTACTGTATGAAAGCTAGTAAGAACCTCAACAAATCTGCCTGTTCAGCCTGTTTATCTCTTGTAGTTACATCAGTCCATGCCTGACTTTGCCCTGCTAGCCTAGACTCACCTAATAAAGCCATGCATTTTGTAGGTGATATTAAGAAGAACCCCAAAATGACAAAATCCCACTCATGATGGTGACTGACAAACCTCAAGCGTCTTAAGTGAAGGTGCACTGAAGGACTTACAGCCTGTGATGTCATTTAATTAAGATATCAAGGTGATAGCAATTTATATCATCTATGACAGCTACTCTATTATAAAGCATGCCTTTAATTAACAAAAGGTGGTTTAAAAAGGCAAGTATTGCTGTGATAAACACTTGCCCTTACACCCAGAGAAACACAATAGCCTTCAGATTTACTCAAATCATTCAGTTGTTTTACTGCCTTTTTATCGGTCTTCACGTGGGGCTGTAGCCACTGCCCTGATCCCATAGCCGCACGGCATCACAGAGTCTTCAGCTCTGCCCCATCTCTAAGCTGCAGGAGCAGAGTGGTAGCTTTCAGTTTTTCTCACTCAAAAACTAGTTCAAATCACTTTGCTCCACTGACACTGGGGAAGAACAGCTGATGCCAAAGCAGGCCAGCTTCAGAGAAGCATGATATGTGCAAAGCTAAAAGCTGCTTGGAAATGACAGGATGATCTGGGACCTCATAAGTACTGGGATACCTCCTGGAGCTTTTATTCAACTGCTATTCAGGTTTTATTCAGTAATAACATCTGTTGGTTTCAGTGACTTCTTAACTAGGAATTAAATTAATTGAATCTCAGGATCGGATTTGCCTCATTGAAAGAAACTTCAGAGAATTTAAATAAAACCTTGAAGTCCTAATAAAATATTTTATGTGGCATAAGGTTATTTTATAACATAATAAATATTTAAATATCTCTTTATATATTCAGCATACTCACAGTTTCAAATGGCTTTCTTCTTATTTGCTTGAAGAACAAAAAAAAAAATAAAAAATGAACAGGATGTTTCTGTTTCTGAGCAGCATATCCAAGATTTTGGCATCAGCCAAGTTTCCAGTCATCCACATGAATGCAGGCAGTTTCTGCAGGTTTGGAAAATACAAGATCTTACAAGAAAATGCTAAGTCAGAGTTAAAGCTGTTTGCAAACTTTACATATATATATATATTTATATTTATATTTGCAATTAAAGCTTTTTGTAAACCTTTACACACACACACATATATATATTGTTGCAATTACAAGTTTCTAACTCTTATATCTGCAAAACAGCGTTTATCAAATTAAGTCTAGAAAAGCAGTCTAAGAAATATCGGAGCTTTAGGAAGGAGCTTTACTAGGCGTAATGTCAGATGACGGAATGTATTTTACAATATAAAGCTAGTCAGTACTTTGTTACAAAATATACACAGGTAAGTAGAGAAATACAGATAGTGAGAGCCATCAATGTTTGCAAGGAGTCAAGACATAAACAGAAGATATTGTTTTTGTAAATAGCTTCAATGACAAAGACAAGTACCTCTGAGCTTGCTGGTCAAATAAATTGCATTAATACCTCATTCAAAATAACCTTAGTATGTCACCTAGTTATTAAAAATCAAAAACAACTTCAACAGGCTTGCTTTCTTCTTATGTATCTTTTAATTGTTGGACAACTTTTTGAATTTGCAAGTGCCCACATGAAGCATCATTTAACTAATGTAGATGTATATATACATATGTATATATACATGTGTATATATATGTATATAACGCTATACAACAATCTCATATCCATTTCAAGTTATTTAGAGCCCTATGTTGACATATCAGCTAAAATTTAGAGTTATTTTCCCATTGATTTCACTGCAGCACTTCCAGTTAATGTGACTCAAAAACTAGGAGAAATCAAAGTGAAAAGACCTAGGAATATATATCTTTTAAGGCTGCTTTTTTTATTTTTATTTTTGCATTAGCATGTCACAGATGGCCATGGTGAATAGGGTGATTTTGTATGCTGTCTACAGACATTGTTATAAGCAAAGCTATGCCACTTTGCATCCTTATAACACTTTATTAGGGCCTGAAAATACTCTGATGGTATATGCAATGTCTCTGTATGAAAGACCTAAATGCAGCATACCTTCAATGAGGCATATGGCTTTGGTTTGTAGCATAGTGCAGCCCTAAATTCTGTGCTGAAGGAAAGAATGACTCAGCTTCTCCAAGGTCTTTTGGTTTTATGCCCTTACAAATAGCGACTTATTTTATAAACAGATATTTTTCATTCTATTAAGTGCATTTCATGTACCTCCTATAGTACAAACTGGGATCTAAAACACCTTTTAAAAAAAAGCTTAACAGCACTAGGCTGTTTAAATTACAGAGTGACTGTAGGAATACACACAAGCACACCTGTCGTTGTGGAAACACGACTTCATCACGTTCTGGCTTTGTGTGCCTCCTTACCTGCCACAGGATTGGCTTTTATCAGAAGCACATCCAAGTGTTAGGGAGGTGATGTTGCCATTGTGCCCATCAGCGAGGCAGCTGAAGATGAAACTGGGCTGTCCTGGTACACTCCAGCCCCTGAGCATCACTGACTTCTGGGCTACATAGCCAGGATACTGGAGGTTTGTGCAAGGTTTTGTGCAAGAAGCAAGAGTCTGTTGGAGAGTAGTCTTACAGTCAACCGGCATATCATTAATCAGCAATTTAGCTCAAAAATGGTTGAACAGCTAGACAGGCTGGGATAAGAAAATGTAATCTTTCAGATTTCAAATGGCAGCAGTTAATTGCATTACTTTACCAAGGTGTTTCTCTATCACATCTTCTGTAAGACAAGTCTGTGATGGGTAGACCTGATGGGGAACATAATATGCTGTAATTTATTACTTGCCAAGGTGGCACAGTAGAAAATGAGCATACTTAGAGCTTCTTTTATCAACTTACTCTGTAATAGACTGAAATGTATTAGAATAGAAGGAATCCCTGTCCTTAAACTTCACCTTCAGGCATCCTAGCAGGCAACTGTAGAAAGCCTATTTTTTCCACTAAAGAAAAATTACATTCCGTCTTTCTTCCTGAGAAACTTCCCTTTCTAATGCTTACCAAAAGTTAAATATTTTAGGGTACATTCATTCTACAATGTTCGTTACCATTGTTTCGTCCTGGCATACACACCCAAGCTTAATCTTGGTAGAGTTAACAGCACAGATAAAGAATTGGCAGCACAACATCCATACAGGCAAACAGCATTGAAATGCTGAGCATCACTACACAGCCCAGACTGCCCTATTGTTATTAATGGGGTTGCTTTATCTGGCCCAATTAATGTGCCAATGACTACTCCTTGTTACAGTGGGAGCATGAAGAGTTTCAAAGTGGAGCCTCATATTGCAGCAGTCTTACCACAGCTCTATGGTGAATGAAGCTTCTTCATCTCCAGATTTGATTTACTTCACAATCAACTCAGTAAGCTGAGCTCAGTTCAAGGGACTTGTCTGCACGTCACACATCTGATGTGCTAACTGTGTTAACTGGAAGTACTGCATATGTTACCATGAGCCTTTCTTGCACTTAGAGGTGGTCTTGTTTTATTTCACGTAGAAAATTCTCATTCAGACTTGGAGGTATTTTGTGTCATTTGGATGTTAACTGAGGCCATAAAATATTTTCAGAGACTGGTTTTATCCCATATTAGCATTGCTCCGAGTCTCCCACCTGGGGCAGCAGAGTCTGAGCGGCATCAGCAGGGATCACGCAGGCTTTATACCCCTGCCCTCTGCATGGCACAGAAGAGCAGCTGCTTTACTTCCTCTTGCCCTGCTATCCAGCCAGTTGGGATTCTCCATATTTCAATATGCTATGATGAAATAAGTTTTGAAAATAATAGGTTGTTCGGAGAAAGAGCAAGCACACGCCATACCTTAACTGTAAACTTGCAGATAAGCCTTAATACAAACTATTTTAGGAAATGCATGTATATTCATCAGAGCTGTACAGTTATTTTTTACTATGAATATAAGTAATAAAGGAAATTACATGACAATCTCCAGCACAGAACTGAACGAATTGCCAGTTTATCACAAAGTTTGCAACCCGTCCTCAAAACATACTGTATGGCTTTTTTGGATTGAATTACTTCTATTGGTGCAGTAACCTAGCGTGGATTTGGTGAGTGTCTTCGTTCTCTTTCAGAGCACTATGCGCTATAATCTGAATGTGCAGAGACATCACACTATTCATTGTGAATACTAATAAGACATCCCTTCCCTGTATAATAAAATTCAACATTCAAATTTCTTTCTATAACATTTTCACATTATGTACATACACACTGTGTTTCATTAAAAATATTTATCTTATCATCCTGAAAAACAAAAACGAGGGGAAGACAATGTAGCACACCTTTTAAAGGAAATGAGGTGAAATTGGATTTCAGTTACAATTGTCATTTCTTTTATGTTCCTTTTCAGTCTTCCTTTAAGTGGTTCACATACACACAAGGCTCCTCTAAGCCTGGGAATTCTGAACAAAAACTGATCAAATACAACTGAAATGAGTGTAGATTCTGTGGCAATAATAAGACAGATTTTTTTATATATATATTAAAGCAGTGTTTCTGCATAGCATCAGCAATTCTAATTATGTTTTTTGACATTCAGTGTTAATCCAATGGCTCTAAAGCTTATTAAAAATGGCAGTAGACACATGGGTAATACAGAAGCAGGTCAGGCATTGTCAAAAACAATAGTGACATTAAGAATTAGAAATAAAACTATGGGCATTGTAGAAATACAATTTTGCGTGAAATCCACAGGCACAAAATCAATAACACTCAGGTGGGATGAACAGTGCCTACAGATGCAGATAGTCCCAGAAGAGCAGCTGAAACATCCACAACAAGAAAAGAATTCCTTCCATTTCTTCAGTCCCTTTTATTTGTTGTCTGGCTCTGCAGTTTCTTTTCTCTATGGCATTAGCCACGGAATTAATACAAAGGCCAAAAAATTCTCTTTGAAAAAAAGCCCTGTGAGGCAAAGGAGAAGGATCTATTCCTGGCTCAGCCACTACTTGTCTGAGCACTAATTACTTCACTTCTCTGTCCGATCTCCCCCAGCTGTAACTTTGTGGCCAGCTGTACTTTTCAAGTCATCTGGAGATTTAGAGCTAAAAAGTAACATGTAAAACATTACATAAACATGCAAAATAACATAAACATGAATTGATAGTTTTCTTATTTAAGTGACACAGTTTTGCTATCCTCAATTCACAGCAATACCCTGCATCCTTATTATATGGGTAGCCTCTTAAAACTGGTGTGATAGTATGCAAGAAAAGGGACTACCATATTTGGGAAGACAACCTGCCTTGGTTTATCAAAGCTGTCTACTTTCAATGATAACAAAGTAAAAGATGTTCAGATTTAGAGAATTAACTGTTTCTTGAGTTGCACTCTGTGTTTGTCTCATCTTGATGATTAGTAAAACATCAATTTATTATTCTGGTCATGCTCTCATGAATGTACACATTGCTCAGCGTAGCATGTATAATTATTTGATTAGACCATCTCTTCTAAGATGATGACTTTATCTTGGGAGAAACAAAGCAAAACTGAAAACATTTTTTTTCTAACTATATTTTGTGGCACATTTGACTAAAGTTATTCAACTATTGCTACTACTTAGGAATTCTCTCTAACAGCCTTAAAAGTCTCCCACACAGGAAGCAAGAATCACTCTAGAAAAACTATTGAAGCTGACACAGGCAACCACTAACCAATAACGTAGAGAACTTGGTACCCTTTTGCTCACTGCCTTGCCATAATTCATACTCAGGATGAATGTATATGTGTATAGAATGACTGTCTGCTTTAGCTGCCCATTTAAGCAAGCAAATACCATCTCTTAAGTTGGTGGAAATCATAAGCAAGAAATAAAGGGCAGATCTGTTTCCTGAAGGTGAATACTTAAACAAGATTTCTGTCCTTACAAAGCCGGTTAGTTAGGTTTGGGGTTTGCTTTTGTTCTTTCCCCTTTTAAATTCCTAGTACTGCAGTTGTGTGTTTTGGTGCATGAAAATAATTGTATAAACTTTGTGCCACTTAAAATGGCTTGATACAATGCATTTTGGTATCGCAGTCTTCATCATGACAGTTTGCATGTATTCAGAGTAAAATGCAAAACCTACAATCACAATGAGATAACATGACATACCTTCCATCAAATTCAGCTGTTTGCAGGTGTGTCATATTTTACAGTTCCACCACATCAAAAAATTAAACTTCCAGATGAAGCAAATAACATCTGAAGCATGCTCACACATACATACGTATAGAGGGGAAAAAAACCCAACATACTACCTGTAGAAAAACCACTATTATTCATGCCTGAATTTAGGTTTTAGAAATGTCAATGGCAATACCATTAGTGCAGACCCCAGCAGCATGTACAGGTAGTATGTGTATATCCATAGGAAAGGGAATAATCTGAATTTATCGTCCTAAATCCTGCTGCCCTTCATTAAGAGTTAAATCATGAGGTGACATATGTAGTGAAAGCGCATTTGTTGGAACATAACTGATTGCATGCAAGTCCAATACACATTTACACCCCCAGAAGAGTGTTTTGCAGCATAAATAACACTTGCACATTCAAGTAGCTATTTGAATACCTAGATGACCTTATAACACGTAAGCATGAGTATGACAGCATAATTTAGCTCTTAGTTCACAATTTAGGGTGCGTTTTCATGTTGCCCTTAAGCCAGTCAATCTATCTGCACTGTTTCACTGCCATCCCCAGCTGTTGCATCCTGTCTGCAGAAACTGCAGTCATTTGGCCAAGCAGTACATTGGATCAGAGACTGGATTCAGTGAAAGACTAAGACTGGAGAAAAAACTTGCTTTCTTTCCAGACACATGAGCCTTCTTAACCAGCTCACCACACAGCAGCATCATAGCCAGACACAAAGGTGGGACATCCAAGTTTGCAGGAAACTTGTCCTTAAGGAGAAGCTGCCAGCTCAGTGCC
>JBCJKH010017285.1:0-19791 GCA_039877255.1 Loriculus beryllinus
GTGCTGGTCTGAGCTCTGTGATTCCACCCGCTCTATCTCTGCCACCTTTCTGTCCTGGGTTATTACAAATGAAGGCCTCTCTGGCACACAGGGTGGGAGAGGCACCTTTAGTCCATATCTGATTCAACATCTCCTTGGTAGTAGCTACCCTTCCATTTGCTGTGCTAAGTGACATCCCTGCTGTCCTGAGCTGGATCTCACTGGAGCCAAAAGCACCAGGTTTTGTGGGTGGTTGGCTTGTGTGGAACCTGCTCAGCTGCATCATTAAATGAGATGGGTTTCCTAAGCCCCACTCATTCCCTGTGTCCAGACAAATTTGATTTGACATGAACTGAAATTGCCAGGAAGTGGTAGAACAAGTGATGACAAAAGAAGTTGGAATTGTGGGTGAAGTGGCAGAGAATGGTGCTGTGATGAGGGGGGTTCTTTCATCCTGGATTTGCGTGTTGAGCATGGACAGGAGAGAAATGAGGTTGTTAAACTTAGAAATGCTCTAGGAAAAGCCACTTAGCCTGCTATGTATGTTAATACAGCCTGATGGATACCTGTAGAAGAATTAGTGAGAAAATGTGAGGTTAACGTGATATAAATACACAGGCTAGTGAACATAACGATTCCTGTTCCTCTGCTGTATATAGCTACACTATTCATCAGTGGTGTTTGCTTCAGGGTTTAACTAGCATCTGTACTGCCCTCTGAACAGTTATTCCTGAGAGGGATCCTTAAATACACCAGTGTGAATTCTGCAGTGTCCTCTTGAGGATGGGCATCACCCTGTACGTACGCACGCACGCATCCTGTTTGGGTGCAGAGCAGTAGTGTTGGCCTGCTGCAGTGTCTGCCTGTCTGGAGCATGGCAGATAGATGTTGGCCACAACCACGTAATCCACAGCCAAGGAGTGCAAGCTGCTATCTGCTCGTGTCTGAAACTTGGCAGAGGTCTTTCCCTTGTCTTTGTTGTGGGTTTTCCTCAATGAGATACGGCCGACACGCTCCTTTGGAGCTACTGGTGCTTTAAGACTTGAAAGATTATCCAAGATCAGCCTTGCACCTTTTTGTTGCTTTTCTTTAAGTGAGGAACAAGTCCCTGGTTTTCCCTAAGTTGCGTTTGTGCACCAGATGTACGGATCTCAGGGTGGGACAAGAAGTCCTGCACACGAGGAGTGTCGTGGCAAAGCCTTGATCAGGTTGTTCCATACGGGACCAATTTCCTTCAGCTGTTTGTTTGCAGTGGGAAATGATTAAGGAACATTTGGAAGCGTGTTTAAGTATCATTCCGTGGCCTATGGAGTTCTCTTCTTTTTTCCTTTCTTTTTTGGTGTGTGTTAAATTACATCAGATGTGATTTCACATGAGGGGTTTGGCTTTAGATCTGACACTTCCTCTGAGCTGCTTTTTGTACCTTCCCAAAGCTTGGTAGTTCTTCCTGGGCAGGAGTTCTCATCTTCACACCCATTTGAGGGATTAGTTTGGGGTTTTTTCTCATAGCTGACAGTGGGAGCTGCTCTTGTTTTGATGTATATAAAAAGGAACCCAGAAATTCCTTTGGAAACTACAGCAGGTTTTGTAACCACAAGAGGCGGAAGCTCAGAGAGGCAGAACTTGAGCTGTGTCTTTATGGACACACACTTTCCTTTGTGCCAGACTGGATTTATACTGCTTCCAGAAACCCCAGTTGGGGAAAAACATCAAACAGAAGGTTCTGGGTATACAAAACACCCTGTATCTGTGGTCTCATTTATTTATCTCTGGAAGAGACCCCTGGCTCTGGCTGGCTGGGCCAGTGGAGCTGGGCAAGCGGCAGCTCCTAGCCCCTTGTTTGCCCCCAGGCCTTTTGTTAGCTCCATGGGGCTCCACAGAGCCTTGCTAACATCCTCCAGCTCAGTCAGGGCCCTTCTCAGCATCACCCTGCCTCCATTAACTGCGTGAGGATTACTCACATCAGCGTCCTAATTGGTTGGACAGTGTGCCCAGCACTGTGCAGTGTCAGTGGCAGCTTTCCTGGCTGTGTGGGAGGGTATGGGTGGGATGAAGGGCTTTGGCTGCATGTGCTGGTTCAGCCTCAGCCAAGAGCTCAGCTGTGCAATGAGTGCTGCTGTGACAGGTCCTGTCCTGCTTGCTGAGACATGGGTTGACAGGAGCTGGCAGCATTTGGCCACTGGCCTTGCTTGCCTAATCTCAGATGACAGGGATGTCCAGGCAAGGTGGACCCTGGGTAATTCAAGCCCTCTTGCCTTAGGTGACTTCTCTCCAGAACCCTGTAGGGGGAAGTGCTTGTGTTTTGCTCGCTCAGCTGATGTGATGGATGTTTCCTCTTCCCCCAGTTGCACTGGAGCCGCGTGTGAGAGCCTGCAACCATGTCTGACTTCGTAGAAAGTGAAGCAGAGGAGTCAGAGGAAGAGTACAACCAGGATGGGGAGGTTGTGCCCAGAGTAACCAAGAAGTTTGTGGAGGAGGATGAGGATGGTGAGTCTGCCTGTCAGTTCTGAGTTTGCTGAGTTGTCTGGGTGCCTCACTGCTCTCTTTTACATCGCATGACTGCAGATGGAGCATTAACTGTGCTATAATAGCATGGCCATCTGTAGTTGATCATCTCAGCTGTTTAAGTGTCTCCTTTCCTTCAAGTGCTTAGGTGGTTTTATATTTGGCAACAGAGAATACACTGCTTCACCCCCATGGCACTTGCAGGCACACAGTTTGGTAGGAAACAGTAGAAGCAGAGGGTTGTCCAGTGTGATCACTCCACCTGTTCCATGTGCAGCGAGAGCATGAAATCACGAGTCAAGAAGTGGGGTTGTGACAAGAGCAGCTGCTGGGTTCTGCGTCAGTAGAAGTGTTCACTTTAAACTCTCTGTGTGGATAGTGTGCAGGAGTCTTGGCAGATAACCAGTGAGTACATGTTTAACACTTGCTGCTCTTCCCCCCAGATGAGGAGGAGGAGGAGAATCTTGATGATCAAGATGAGCAGGGGAACCTGAAAGGATTCATTAACGATGATGACGATGAGGAAGAAGAGGAGGAGGAAGAAGGCAGTGACTCTGGAGATTCTGAAGATGATGTTGGCCACAAAAAGAGAAAGCGCAGTAAGTTTTATGATGAGTGTTCATAGCAGGTCACAGTGTAACGCTCTCACACTGTCCTGCCAGAGAGCAGAGCTCTCCCTCTGCCCTGGGTGTCTGCATGGGCTGGGTGAGCTGTACCCTTCTTACTGTTGGTCCATTCCCAGCTTAGTAGAGTGTAACTCTTCTCTACTTTCTTCTCTTAGCTTTTGATGATCGCCTGGAGGATGATGATTTTGATCTCATTGAAGAGAACTTGGGTGTTAAAGTCAAAAGAGTGAGTTGTGTTCCCATGCTGCTGTTAATGGGCTGGTGGGTCCTAGTGTGAAGGAGCAAGAGGTGCCTTCTGTCTGCTCCTGCCCTTTTGGGGATGAGCGCTTGAAGGAAGCGGGATGTTTCCCTGCTCAGGCAGCTGGCTTCCTGGAGTTTGCAAAACACTTCTGGTTCCTAAAATCTGCTGTGTTCCTCCCTTCCCACCTCTGCACGACAGTCTTAGGAGCCTGTTTTCCAGTAACATTCTCCTGCATGGTGCTAACCTCAAAGTCACCACAGGCTATGATGGGCTGTAAAGCTCCTTCCGCAGTGCTCACTAGAGGCACACCAAGCCTGGCTGACACTGGTGGTGACAGCATGCAAGTGGCACAGTCCTGAGCAGGCAGTTACGTTGTGTGTACACTGAGCCCCATGAGTACCTGCAGCAGGGCTGCCAGGGGATGGTCCTTCTCCCCTGTGTACCTTTGCTGGGCTCCATCCTGCTCCCTGCCAGAGAAGTGCAGTCATGGCCTGGCAGAAGCCACACTGAGCGCAGTGTCCATGCCAGGAACTGTGGGCTCTAATGAGCTGGTTTGCTTGCAGCAAAAATTCAGGCGTGTGCGGAAAATGTCCGATGATGAGGATGATGAGGAAGAAGACTATGGGAAGGAAGAACACGAGAAGGAAGCCATTGCTGAAGAAATCTTTCAGGATGGCGAAGGCGAGGAAGGAGGGGAAGTTGTTGAAGCTCCTGTTGCTCCACCAGAAGAAGAAGAGGAGGAGGAAGAAGATGAATCTGGTGAGTGTGGACGGTCAGTTACATTCCAAGTGTTAAGCCCAGGAACCAAGTTAAGGCTTTCTCTGAGCTACAAGTAACTAAAGGCTGTAGCCCCATCATGGTAAAGCTCATTTTAGTCTGATTAGGACAGTCTTTAGAATGAAGTGTTTCTGAATGGCAGAATTACTTTGTCTAAACCACTTTGTCCAGAAGCACATTACCTGTGCTGAGGTGTTGAATGTCTCTAACATGGAAATGCTTCAGAGAAAGGAAGTCAAGGCACTGCTTAGTACCTAGTAGAACAGCACATGGCACATGCCTGCCTTACTTGAGCATCAGCCCATTGCCACTGCTAATACCATACTGAAAGAGTGTCAAGAATTCTGTCTACTGCCTGAAGCAGCAAGGCCTTTTCTGACTGCATTTCAGTGCACTGAGCTGCAGATAGCTGCCAGATGGCTTTGCCTGTGTCTGGAAGTTCATTCTAGCTTGTTATTGTGGGTCAGGTTCCTGGAATGTTTGAGGCTGGTGTAGGAGATGCTGTGGGTAGCTGGGCAGACTGACAGCCAGCAGCAGCCTAGGCCTGTGGTAGAGGTTCATAGTTGCATTGGCTGAGCTGAGTTTTGTGAGAGGTGCCAGTTGAATATGTGAGGTCCTGACTAGCAAATTGTTTCTCCGTGTCCAGACATTGATGACTTCATTGTGGATGATGATGGACAGCCTCTGAAGAAGCCAAAATGGCGAAAGAAGCTCCCTGGATACACAGATGCGTAAGTGTTGATTGGAAATCGGCCTGGAGCCTCAAAAACAGTACTCAGCTTGAGTCTTGTAACTGCAGAGTGATTCAGCTTGTGGCTGGGTACTTCTTGTCTCTTTACCTAAAGGAACCTGGTGGATTTAAACATGGAGCCTTTAGTCTGGGACTCCTTAAATGTCTGACTCCTTCCCTGGATTTTTTACAGGGATACCAAAACCGGTCCCCTAAGAGAGGTGTTTGTATGTAAAAGTCAAAGAAATCTGTGCTTATCTAAAAAATCTATGATTTTTTAGCCTAGAGGGAAGCTGAAACTTAGATTTAGGTGCTCTGTCTTCTTCTGTGTGGCTAGAAGGATGTTCTGTAACTTCACTGTGTGGCTAAACGGTAGCTTTTTGCCTTCCAGTGCTTTGCAGGAAGCCCAGGAAATCTTTGGTGTGGACTTTGACTATGATGAGTTTGAGAAGTACAATGAGTACGATGAGGAGATGGAGGAGGAATATGAGTATGAGGATGAAGAAGCTGAATGTGAGACCCGTGTACGACCCAAGAAGACCACCAAGAAGCGTGTCAGCCGACGGAGCATCTTTGAGATGTATGAGCCCAGTGAGCTGGAGAGCAGTCATCTAACGGACCAGGACAACGAGATCCGCATGACAGACATGCCTGAGAGGTTCCAGGTAAGGGAAGAGGGAGCCAGAAGGTATTTCAGTGTTCAGATATATCAGTGACATTGTGAATTGTATTAGCTGTGTAAGCCTGGTTTTAGGTCTGGTCCTAAGTTCTCTTTGGCCACTGGGTGCCAGTGTTGCACTCCCGGGCCTGTGCTCTGCTGAGGTGTCCTTTATGCTGGATGCTGTTGGGAATCCCTTGAGTTGTACCTCTGGATAACAAGAGATACAGTGCCAGAGGAGATTTGCTGAGGTTTCTAGACCACCCATTTGCCAGCCAGCACATATCTGTTCTGTACCAATTTTAACTCACTTTAATCCAAGTGACTGGGACTTACAGTGCTCTCAGTGCCGAGTCCAGTTTGTGCTGCTGGGAGTAATTCTGATATCTCATATTTTTGTCTTACCCTGTATTCAGATTTTCACTGAGCAATCAATCTGCCTTTATGTTAATGTAATTCTGTACAGAGAGTTGTTACCTTCTCTTGTAAAAGGGCAGCTGGAGCTGCCAGCTCTTCAGAAGGACCTCTTTTCCCATGCTAGTGTGCACAGCACAAGGGAGTGCTCTTTGGAATGTCTTCTGGCTGTATGTGGCCTATTCAGACATTCTGTCATCCTCATGGATGTTGGTGACAATTAGAGCAGGCTTCCGAAAGAGAAGTGTCTGAGACTGAAAGCCCAGGGAGGGTTTGGAGCTGCTTTATGTTCTGTTATTCTATGTCTGCAGCAGAAGATGTAACTGCAAGGGTTTGGGTCTGGTAGGAAGAAGGGAATACCCTGGCTTGATCCTCACAAAAGATTTCACACCATTGCAGGCCTTTCCATAAGCCTTTGAGAGAATTGTAGCTGCCTTTACTGGTGTAAAGCTGATGCAGGTTTCTTGTGTGCTCAGAAAATACAGATATTGAAGTGCTGTCCCTAGCAAAATCCAGTGGGTATGGGAGGTATTGAGGCCCCATAGGCAATCTGCAGCTCAAAGTAGTAATTTACAGGCCTTTGGAAAGATGGTAGCACAAGCCCTGGTGTTGCAGGTACCTCTGCTCATCCTGTTGTCTCCCCACAGTTACGGTCCATCCCGGTGAAGAATGCTGAGGATGATGAGTTGGAGGAAGAAGCCGATTGGATTTATAGGAATGCATTTGCAACACCCACCATCTCCTTGCAGGTAAAGGACTATGCTTGGGACTTGTGTTCTACTTGACTTCCAGATTTCCGGTCTGGAGAACTAGGAGACTGCTGAATGTGGTGCCCCATATATATTTCTTTCTGGTTTTCAGCAGGTCATTTAACATACACATATCTTCATTCTCGCATCCACAAAATGGGACAAAAAGGCACACAGAGAAGTTTCAAGAATAACTCTAAGAATGATTGAAAGATCTCTGAGCCACTGTGCACTTAGAACTAAACCAGTATTAGCCATGATCTGCTTTTAACCATCAGTTACTTTGCCCAGATGCTGCTTCTCTTCCTTTAAGCCACTCAGGGCTAGGATGCTTTTCTGTGATCTAAAATCAGAGCATGTACCTAAGCCTGCATTCCTAAGATTGCTGTTTTCCGCCCTTAGCCCAGGCTGGTCTTTTAGGGAGGTCAGCTTAGGAATACAAGAAACACAACATGCTTCTCCCTTTTAGGAAAGTTCTGACTACCTCGACCGTGGACAAGCCAGTAGCAGCTTCAGTCGCAAGGGTCCCAGCACCATCCAGAAGATTAAAGAAGCTCTGAATTTCATGAGAAATCAACACTTTGAGGTAATTTTGCTCCATTACCATGACAAGGTCTGAGTGGCTGTCTCCTTATCCAGACAGGAGTAGCAGAAGGCCTGTTGGAAGCATTTAGGGCAGCAAACTATAAGGGACTGAGATGCCTGGTTGCCTCTCCTGTGGCAAAATGGTGCTTTGTTGGTGCAGCTAATTTTATATGAGCTGTGACAACACAGGTTTTTAAGGCCTGTTTGATTGAGCTGCTATCATCATATTTCCCTGATCCTTCACAAATGATGTTAACTGAGATGGAAGAATTTCAGACTCTCTTCAGTCTTGCTTAGTCCGTTCAACCTGTTCTCTGAGGTGTTGCCTGATGCTGCAGAAGCTCTTTCGTTTATGTGCTGTGTTCTTTGGTGGATCAGTCTTAAGAGCTGGGGCATAGCTTGTTATATTTCCTACACTGCTGCTCCATTCGCTTGTTCTTCCACGTGGAACAGGAGCATTCTCTGGACTTCTGGCTGCCAGGAGCAGCCTGGTCTCCTGCATGGTAGTGACGAGTCTCATTTCTGACCCAGGTCCCATTCATCGCCTTCTATAGAAAAGAGTATGTGGAGCCAGAGCTGCACATCAATGACTTGTGGAGGGTCTGGCAGTGGGATGAGAAGGTGAGGAGTGCTTTCGCAGCTTATTATCCCATTGGTATTTAACATGTCTTCCCACCTAGCCTGATACTTTCAACAGATTTTGTTTTGGCTGTGGAAACCTTGTGTGCTTTTTTTACCCATGTTGTTTGTGTGTTTGCTGTCATGTGGTGGTAAAGGGTTATCTGACAAAAAAGGGTTCAAAACAGTCCTTCTCTTCACCAAGTTTCTTTTGTATAGTGACCTTCTATCAGGAAACCTTGATTTATTTTCTTCTATTACTGCAATCCGTCTTTGAGATAAGACCTGCCACATGTCACATCTGGGCTTGGCTGTGGATAATGATTTGATGATTGGTTTTGTATGACAAATATCCTGTGATCCTGAGAGCCCTTCTCTGGGAAGGGAAGAGACAGATGTGATGCACTGTGATGGTGCATTTCACTGGAAGTCTTTTGTTCTCATGTCAGTGGACCCAGCTGAAGATCCGCAAGCAGAATCTGACAAGGCTGTTTGAGAAGATGCAGGCCTATCAGTATGAGCAAATCTCTGCTGACCCAGACAAGCCTTTGGCTGATGGAATAAGGGCCCTGGATACTACTGACATGGAGAGGTATGGTTCCATGACTTATATTCATTCCAAGACAAAGTGTGTATTGACTTGCCCAAACAGCACAGGCCGTCTGATCACTGCAGTGTATTGACTTCAGCCTCACCACAAAGCTAGTACTGAGAAGTACTTAAGTCTCTCTTGGAAGATGAGCCCAAGTGCTCCTTCTGCCAGTGACCTTTAGCAGAGCAGGTTCATTGTGTGCTCTGACCATGGCTCAGCTGCAAGCAGGGTGTAACATGCTGGCTTTGCATGCCGTAGGCTGAAGGACGTGCAGTCCATGGACGAGCTGAAGGATGTGTATAATCACTTCCTGCTGTACTATGGGCGAGACATCCCCAAGATGCAGAATGCTGCCAAGGCTGCTCGGAAGAAGCAAAAGCGTATCCGAGAGGATGGTGAAGAAGAAGAAGGTTTGTCCCCAGATTTGATAGTCTCCTAGTTGTGGGCTGGTTGAAAATCCTGGTTCAAAAGAATGGTAAGGAAGTTTGTTGAAAAGCCCGTGTGTTTGCACGGAGCAGCTCTGCTGCTCAGTTCTCCCTCAAGTTAGTTCCAGCTCTTTCAGGCATCTCTGATCAGCCACCTTGATGTGTGTTTTTGTATGCAACCCAGAGATACTGCTATTAAAACTGCAAAAAAATGAAACTGAAGGGAAGATACTGTTCTCAGGGTGTTTTTTCTAACCCTGAATCATTTTAAGACTGACCTTTGAGATGTGCTTGTGGAATTTAGGGGATCTAATGCACAATGTAGGTTGTGTTTAATCGCTGTGCTGTACTTCTGATACACTGCATCTGTCTGGATGCTTTTGTAAAGAGGCCTTGCTAAACATATCCTTCCTATAGGTGACGGGGAGGATGCAGAAGATGATGAGCAGAAAGGACCTGAGCTGAAGCAGGCTTCCCGGAGGGATATGTACACCATCTGTCAAACAGCTGGGCTGGGTAAGAGCTGCTCTCTGTCATGCTGAGCTTCCATTGGCTTACCTGTAGAAGGAGAACTGGTTAGCTCAGTATAAGCCGCTTGTCCTTATTGGTTTTTTTGTTTTCCTATTACCAGATGGCCTGGCTAAGAAGTTTGGTTTGACTCCTGAGCAGTTTGGAGAGAACCTCCGAGACAGTTACCAGCGTCACGAGACAGAGCAGTTCCCTGCAGAGCCCCTGGAGCTGGCCAAGGATTATGTGTGTAGGTCAGTGGGGGTGATGTGACACAAGGGGAGGGGATCTGGGAGCATTCTCAAGTCCTAAGTCTTCAGGTTGCCTTTTTGTTTTTAGTCAGTTCCCAAGCCCTGAAGCTGTGCTGGAAGGAGCCCGGTACATGGTGGCTTTGCAGATAGCCAGGGAGCCTTTGGTCAGGCAGGTCCTGAGGCAGACTTTCCAAGAAAGAGCCAAAATCAACATTTCACCAACCAAAAAGGGGAAGAAGGTAAGGAAGGGGAGCTCCAACTGTATGGGTCAGTTCAGGGAAGGATCTAAATAACATACAATGCTCTTTTTGCATCTGGACCCTTCTCCCATGTCAGTGGCAACTCGGTGAATCTCAGAGCAGCGTGTGAGCTGGGCTGTTGCAGAGGCCAGCACAGCAGTGTGCTGCCATTTTTAGTCTCAGCATTTCATCAGACCTGATTCTTGCTGTTAAGATGTTGCCTTCAATTATTGGAACAGTCTCTGTTTCTCTGGGACTGGGAAGGAATTCCACTGTGTCCTGCTGAGGAAGGAAATGCAGACTGGCAGGCATAGGGGTGACAGGGTATTGAATAAAAACCATTGTCTGATGGAGTATACAGAAGGGTCTTTCTTCACGAATGCCTTGCATGCATGCTGACTTGTCTCTCCTCTCCCAGGATATTGATGAAGCCCACTATGCCTATTCCTTTAAATACTTGAAGAACAAGCCTGTGAAGGAGCTGCGAGATGACCAGTTCCTGAAAATGAGCCTGGCAGAGGACGAGGCTCTGCTCACTATAGATATCAGCATTGACATGAAAGGAGTGGAGGGGTGAGTCCTCACTGGCTGCGCCATTCATGCCTTGGCAGAGCTCGTTCATCAAGTGCTGCTGTGCTGTTAGAGCTCTTCTATAACCCAAACTGCCCCTGGAAGTCATGGCCTGGTGCTTCCTTGCACCTTAAAGTCAGGCAACCTCTTAGGGTCTTGTCTGCCTAAGTTTTCATTAAGATGAAGAAAAAAACATCTCTCTTATTCATTTGAACCCTGAAGCCTTTAGGATTTTTTGTGGAAGGTGATGCTTTTTTTCCCCAACTTCACTCACTCTGTGCTCCTTGGTTCTTCCGCTGCACATCTGAGGAGCCACACTGTGCAATGTGGCTGTGGGCTGCCCTGTGTGGTGCTGATCAGGCCACCAGCATGGCATTTGACTTTGATCTGTCTCACAGCATAGCTCTTACAACTAAAGGAGTGTTTGATGGAAGGATTAGCTCTCCTTTCTAATTTCCAGGCATCTTTCTGAAGCCAAGCTGCTGCTATTGCATCCCTATGCAGGAATCTGCCAGTGGTGGTGTCAGTGCAGACATTTGAAGCCCTTTTATATCTTCTCCTCTTGTTTCTTGCAGCTATGGTAGTGACCAGACATACTTTGAGGAAATCAAACAGTTCTATTACCGGGATGAGTTCAGCCATCAGGTGCAGGAGTGGAATCGGCAGCGTACGATGGCCATCGAGCGGTCCCTCAACCAGTTCCTCTATGTGCAGATGGCTAAAGAGCTGAAGAATAAGCTGCTGGTGGAGGCCAAGGATTATGTCCTCAAGGTGAGATGGGAGAGCTGGGGTTACAAATGCTAAAAGTCCTGCAGCATGCTGGAGATTACTGCTGACAAGCTGTACACAGGCTCTTTCTTGGGAAGGAGGAGGAGGAGGAGGCAGGCAGGAGTCTGTATCTGGTTCTTTCCCAAGGTTAGATAAGAAAAGCAGGCATCTCAACAGGGAGGGGAGGTGGGCTCCATGGTACTGCAGAGCTGGTTCCAATCCTGGCAGAATACAGTCTTGCTGCCTTGAGCAGTCCATGACTGCCCCATCCCTGGCAGTGTACAAGACCAGGGTGAACAGAGCCTTGGCTGACATGGTCTAATGTGAGGTGTCCCTGCCCATGGCAGGTGGTTGGAACTGGCTGATCTTAAGGTCCTTTGCAACCCAAACCATTCTATGATTCTTTGACCTTCCCTCTGGAAAAAGGGGTCTGCTGAAGCACCTGGATTTTCTCACTCCTCCATCCGCTTTCTTGTTCTACCAGGCTTGCAGCCGGAAGCTGTACAACTGGTTAAAAGTAGCTTCATATCGTCCTGATCAGCAAGTGGAGGAAGATGATGATTTCATGGATGAAAACCAAGGGAAGGGGATTCGGGTGCTAGGCATTGCCTTTTCCTCAGCCAGGTAGGAGGACAGGAATTGCCTCTGGATCCATATGCAGCTTTAGCAGTTCGCTGTGTCTAAGTGATCTCTGTTTTGCAGGGACCACCCTGTGTTTTGTGCCCTTGTTAATGGAGAGGGTGAGGTTACAGACTTCCTCCGACTGCCACATTTCACTAAGAGAAGGAATGCCTGGCGTGAGGAAGAGAGGGAAAAGAAGGTGAGCCTTGGTGCAGCTATGTTGGGATGAATGTCTGCATTTTGTTGGTTTTGGTACCATGCAAGCCACTGTGGGCTGGAGAGGAATAGTCTGTCTGAAGACAGTTCAGGCCTTGCCGCTCTTGCGTGCAAACATACTGCCTTTTCCCCACCCTGTAATTTTCCTGGCAGAAGAGTTGTTTCCAGTTATATTCCAGCTCATCTCTTCTGCTCCTTTTATGGGGAGTGGCACTTGGGCAGGCTTTTGACTTCCATTGCTACTTTCACTGATTTTCTGTAATACCAGAGTGCAAAGCCATCAGTCTTTCCTCTGCAGAGCCTTCCTGTCTGACCTTACAGTGGTCAGGGTCTGCAAGGCTGGCCTGTGGTGAAGGCCTTTAGCCGTGTTCATGGCATGGTGGCAGATCAAGGTGGCACTAGGGGAGGATTTACTCTGTGAAACAGGAAGCCAGGACTGGTTCAGTACCCAGGACTAGCTCAGTACAAAAACTCTCCAGCTTTACTGCTCTGACGTGTCTCACTTCCCCTTCCAGGCCCAGGATATTGAAACCTTGAAAAAATTCCTTCTGAACAAGAAGCCTCATGTGGTGACAATTGCAGGCGAGAACAGGTCGGTCTTTGTGTTCCTTCCACTTCCCAGTCTCCTTGCAGTCCTTCCCTCATGCCTGTCCACATTTCACTCGTTTCTGTCCATGGGGTTATCTCCCAAAGTGACCCCAGGACCCAGCTTTGCGCTCTCCCCTCAATCACCTTGGCTGTCTCTCCCTAGGGACGCTCAGATGCTGATGGAGGATGTAAAGAGAATTGTTCACGAGCTGGATCAAGGGCAGCAGCTGTCCTCTATTGGAGTGGAGCTGGTGGACAATGAACTGGCCATCCTCTACATGAACAGCAAGAAGTCTGAGGTGAACCTTCTGTTATTTCAGCTATCCGTTAGACTGTTGTTCATTTGTGCTTTCTCATCTTCTGTTGTGCTGGCCCTACCTTGCATCGTCCTCTGCCTTGTGTGATCAATCTAGACAGTGACATACTGATCTTTGCATCAAGGCACAGCATTCTTACTTAGGCTTCCCTGGAGAGATCAGTACCAGCAGATGGACAGTCTAGATATTGATGTAGTCTGAAATTTGAGTCTTGCTCAGCTGAGTGAGTGGAGTTGTTTCATTCCTCCTTGCAGCAGAGCTCTTGGAAGCCTCTGACCTCAGCTCTCTTTGTGCTGAGCACCAAATGCTTCCCGTGTTCCAATCCCTGTCTGATGTGTCTTTGCTGCTTGTGCTGCAAAGTGTAAAAACACCATCAGGGTTCTCCCTGATTCTCTTGCAGAACGAGTTCAGGGATTACCCTCCTCTGCTGCGTCAGGCTGTCTCCCTTGCTCGCCGCATCCAGGACCCTCTCATAGAGTTTGCCCAGGTCTGCAGCTCTGATGAGGATATTCTTTGCCTGAAGCTCCACCCTCTGCAGGTAACATCCTCGTGAGATCCTTAGGCAAGGAAGATCTTACTCTGCAAGAGAAGGTTGTCTGGGAGGCCTGAGACAGTTTGTTGTCAAAGAAAAGTATTCCAAATTGAACTCATGCATGTTCTGCCTGGTTTATGCAATATTCAGGCTACACAGCACCTTTTATTTACCTCTTTTAGCTCATCTGCCTCCTGCCTTTAGGCTGTTTGAGGGGTAACTGAGGCGCAGCACAACTCTGGAGAGCCAGCGTGTTATGTTTGGCACAGCTTGCTTATGGCAGTGTTGCAGGCATCTCCTTGTGAGGCTAACACCTCTCCTTTCTGTCAGGAGCATGTGGTGAAGGAGGAGCTGCTGAATGCCCTCTACTGCGAATTCATAAACCGTGTGAATGAGGTGGGAGTGGATGTCAATCGGGCCATTGCTCACCCTCACAGCCAGGCTTTGCTGCAGTATGTGTGTGGCCTGGGACCACGCAAAGGCACCCATCTGCTAAAGGTAAGGAGGCTTCTGTCCCTGCCTACAGAAACAGTGCATCATGTGGCCTGATAGCAAGGCTTTTAGGAGATGAGTCAGGGTCCTGTGTGCCAGGTGCAGCTGACGGCTCCATTGACATGTGTTTTAGTAGGTGTTACCTCACTGCACCCAGCCCTGAAGCTATGCAAAGACTTTTGTCCTTGATAGACACAAGCAGGTCCATCACTCCTACGTAGCTCCTGAACCCACAGGGATGGATGCACTGTTACCAGTAGCAAGATGCCTTCACATGGTAGAAAACACAAGCCAGTGCTTTTCCCAAAAGTTGGAGCTATTCCGTGTGGAATCGTCTTCTTTCATACCTGCAGGCAGGGAACAACTGTTTGAGTTATTGGAGCTTATATTGGATGGTTTGAACACTGCAGTGTCCAGTGTGAGGTCTCTGCTTTTCCTGGAGGACCCTTGTGTTTGAATAGCAAGGTTTATACTATTCGCTGTCTTTCCAGATCTTAAAACAAAACAACACACGTCTGGAGAACAGGACCCAGCTGGTTACCATGTGCCACATGGGACCCAAAGTGTTTATCAACTGTGCTGGCTTCATCAAGATTGACACTGCATCGCTGGGTGATAGGTGGGTATTGGGAGCGTCATATTGGACAGTGTCATACAGGCTGTGGAGTTAGAATGAACAAAGGCTGAAGCAGCCTTGTACCCTGGAGCCCATATCCCAGGAATTTCTTCGTGGCCTGTCTGATTCCTGGCCAAGTTCAGGTATTGTTGGTTATTAATCTGATCCCTGAGGGCAGCTAAACTCATACAGCAGTGTGAGCTGCACAGCATTAATTATATAGGTTTGAAAGACCCTTTGTGGTCAAGAGGATCTAAACTAAAACCAGTTATTCCCTAATGCAGGAATGTCCATCAGTAACCCATGTGCACTTTGGCTTAGCTTCTGCTAGTCCTACCAACGGTGTTTTACTTTAGGAAAGTTCCAAACTTGAGGAATAACTCCACAATTCAGCTTCCTCTTAAACTAGTAGCAGTATATTGGGAAGTTTGTAGAGCATTAGGTTACTGATAACTGAACAAGAGAGAGGTGTTTGGAGGACAGCAGTAACCTTATTTCTAAATCTCTAACATCCAAAATGCCTGGCTGTATCTTTGCAGCACGGGAGCTGCAGGCTGGAATTTATGTCTCGCATTGGTTCCTGTTGATTAGCAAGGACAAATTCCTTGTGTCCTTTGTAGTTTGCTCCACAGAGGACAGTGGTGGCAGAGCAGACATGCTGCCAGTTGTGCTGCTCAACAGTGTGCTTTATTAGTGAGCTGAAGGAGGTGACTCTGGAACCCTGCAGAACCCTTATCTGAATCTTGTTTTATTTCAGCACTGATTCCTACATCGAAGTCCTAGATGGGTCCAGGGTCCATCCTGAAACCTATGAATGGGCAAGAAAAATGGCAGTGGATGCCTTGGAATATGATGAGTCAGCAGAGGATGCTAATCCCGCAGGAGCTCTAGAGGAGATCTTGGAAAACCCCGAGCGTCTGAAGGACCTGGATCTTGATGCTTTTGCTGAAGAACTGGAAAGACAGGTGCACTGAGGGTTCCTGGTGCTGAGAACCAGAGGGAAGCTCTGCTATCCAGCTCAGTTCCTTATGTTTTATAGCTGATGACCCTTATCCTTTGGAGGAGCCGAGCATTTAGCTGTTGTAAAATGTGTAAACAGGCAGTATGAGTATTCAGTGTCTGACAGTGGCATCTAGTAAATGCTTACACGTGGGGCAGAGGGAGGAAGGAGGCCACAGACAGTAATGAGACCATTTAAGCTGTTCTCCCTGAAATTACCTATCTTCTGAATGTATTGGTACTTTCAACCCCAACGTCCTGTGACTGAGTTTGGTGGTGGGTTCTTCTTTGCATTCCTCTTGTTTTTTAATTTGGTGTTTGAGTTCCTCGAGCTCTTTAGTAACTTACACTGAATTCCATACTCGCCTCCTTTCTGCTCCTCATGGCTTTATAACCTTTGAATACCACACAGGGCTATGGTGACAAGCATATCACTTTATATGACATTCGAGCTGAGCTAAGCTGCAGGTACAAAGACCTGAGAACCCCATATCGTTCTCCAAACACAGAAGAAGTCTTCAATATGCTGACCAAAGAAACTCCAGAGACTTTTTACATAGGTACGTCCCTGGTTTCTGTCATCCTGAATTGACTTAAGATATGTAAAGGTGGAGCAGAGGGATCTTAGTGAATGTGATGTTGGGATGGTGCTATGGTTGCATGTGTCTGAAGTAGCTTTTTTGGGTAGTCTTCTAACACCTTAGTGTACAACTAGCTTAGATTGAGGGCTCCCCCCTTCCCTGCAGTTGGCTTGCAGTTGTTCATTCTTCCTTTCTCCTCTCTCATCACACCACAGGTAAAATGATCATCTGCAATGTGACTGGCATAGCCCACAGGCGGCCCCAAGGAGAGAGCTATGACCAGGCGATACGGAACGATGAAACTGGCCTTTGGCAGTGTCCTTTCTGTCAGCAGGATAACTTCCCTGAGCTCAGCGAGGTGGGGCTGCTGCTCCTCATGGGGCTGCCTTTGTTGAGAGCCTGCAATCAGCAGGCTTGAGCATTTTGTAGGGTTCTTGGGAGACAAGGTATCTGCAGTGCCCAGTCTGAATGCGGCCTTTGGCTGCAACTATCTGTTCCACTTTAGACTAATTGCTTCAGTATAGATCTGACAGCTCCTTTATGGCTACATTATGGATTTTAGTGAGCTGGGCTAAGAGGGAAATGGACCTGGGGCTAAGCTGGCCAGTTCTTTGCATATACATAAAGCAGGTTTGTTCATGGTCTAGGATTGTGTTGTACGCAAAGAAACTGCCTGTGACACTGAGAACAGAAGGTTGTTTTGCCACCTTTTCGACTTTAAGAACTTATCTGAACTCCCTGCTGCTTAATGCAGCTGTACTTTAGGTCTCTTCTAAACACTGCTGAATTCCAGCCGTGGTAATCCATGGCTTTAAAACCCTATGGCATTCATTAGAAACCAGCCCTAGCTGCAAGCTCGGGTTCAGGGTCTGAAAATGTTCTGACTTTCCTAGTTACAAAGACCCGTAAGCTGAGTAGAACCAAAATAGGGCAGCACACATTGAAGTCCTCTGTCCCCTGCCCTTCCACATGTCTTTGCTGGCTGCACCAGTTTGCTGACACAGCTTTTAGACTTGTTTTTGAGTGTTCGCTGCTGGGGCTATTTTGTTTCCATGCTGAATGACTTTTACTTTTGCCTTGCTCAAGGTTTGGAACCACTTTGACAGCGGTTCCTGCCCAGGTCAGGCCATTGGAGTGAAGACACGTCTGGATAATGGTGTTGCTGGCTTCATCCCAACAAAGTTTCTTAGTGATAAAGTGGTCAAGCGGCCAGAGGAAAGAGTAAAGGTATGAAAGCAGTGGATTTCCACATATCCAGCGAGAGCTGGAAGAGCCTGGAGCCAGTACCAAAGATTCAGGGTTTGGTTTACAATGCCATTCCCTAAATGGCTTTTCAGACCTTACTTTCATTGAAGGACTTTGAATCAGCAGCAAGTTCAGGCTCTGGTTAATGTCTTCGTCCCACAGTGCAAATCTCTGTTGGCAGTTGGTGGGAACCACGTTAATCAGTTAACATGTTGCACTGCAGAAGGATTTATTATCATCTGGCTCAAGTCTGGGTTTAGGAGACCAGAAGGCATTCTAATGCAGAGCTGCCCTTTGTTTTGGCTTTCTAAAGAGTTCACAAAGCTGCTGCTAGGTATGCAGGGGTCACTTTCCTTCTCTCATAGCTTTTTCTTCTGTCTCAATTCACTTGCGGAGGTCAAAGTTACTGGTCCGGAATTACAGGTCTTGCTCAAGACAGGGATTGGGGTTCTGGAAGACACAGAATAGAATCACATATTTTTATCACAAGGTGAAATAGAGGTTTAAAATCTTTGCTGTCTTTTGGGATCCCATGCAGGTGATGGATAATCCTGAAAGCTCAAAGGTCTCAGCATTTCTTTCAAGAGCCATTAACTTCAGCACGGTTAACTGGACTAAGACATTGCACTGTTTGTGATGGTATTTTCTTTCCCATTTTATTTCAGCAGTCCTTTGGATGTTTTCCACTCTGCTTCAGAGCAGACTTAACTGCTTTCTTGTACATACTGAAGTCCAGTTTTACAGTTCTTATTGTTAAAGATACGTAAAGCAGCAAACTTTATTGTCCTCAGCCTCCAGACATGCAGTTTCCTGTGTGGTCTGTGTGGTCTGGAGCATAGGTAGTAACTTGCTGGGGAACTGCCCATTTTTCCTTTAATCTCTTTTGATTCTAGTCATTTTGGGGATCAGTTGATTTTCATTTTGAATTGAAGGCTCGCTTTTAAAGGTTGTATCAGTCTGAAGTAGGTGAGGTAGTTTGTACCTCCTATTGATAGCATGACCCCATGCAGATTGCTGTGTAGCGCAGGGGGGCTGGTGCATCAGCCAGACCTCCTGATGAGCTCTGCCTGTGTCTCTCCTGTAGGTGGGAATGACCGTTCACTGCAGGATTATGAAGATTGACATTGAGAAGTTCAGTGCAGACCTGACCTGTAGGACCTCAGACCTGATGGATAAGAACAATGAGTGGAAACTGCCTAAAGACACTTACTACGACTTTGACTCTGAGGCAGCAGATCACAAACAAGAGGAAGACCTGAAAAGAAAGCAACAGCGGACAAGTGAGCCTCTAATTTTATTCTCCCTCTTAATGCTAACCTTCTCAGGGTGCTTCAGGAGAATAACCACAATTAGGCCTGTAGCTGTAATGAAGCAGTTCCTCTTGGAAACCTAAACACTCTGTTTTGTTCCCTAGCATACATCAAGAGAGTAATTGCTCACCCATCATTCCACAACATTAGCTTCAAGCAAGCTGAGAAGATGATGGAGACCATGGACCAAGGGGATGTGATCATTCGGCCAAGTAGCAAAGGGGAGAACCACCTGACTGTCACCTGGAAGGTGAATGATGGGATTTACCAGCATGTGGATGTCCGAGAAGAGGGCAAGGAGAATGCTTTCAGCCTGGGCTCCATGCTTTGGATTAACACAGAGGTAAGAGCCCTGCAGAGCATCTTGCTGTGTAGAATGTGTGTCTGAGAGCTGTATACTAGAATAAGAGTTCCTCATTGTGCACCCTATATACCTCTTCAAATGTGTTTCCTCAAAGGAGTTTGAAGACCTGGATGAAATTGTTGCTCGCTATGTCCAGCCAATGGCTTCTTTTGCCAGAGACTTGTTGAATCACAAATACTATCAGGACTGCAACGGTGGAGACAAGAAGGTAAGCCTGTCCTGGGATGTAGGAACTTCTGTAGGAGATATAGGGCTATTACATAAATCTCTTTGTCTCAGGACAGGTCTTAAACTCTTTGTGTCTGTCAGAAGCTGCTGCTAGAGTGTGCTCTCTGGTCTTCCTCTTGTTGCTTGGGGTTTGGCAGTCACTTTCCAGCTATAGCTATATGAGATTCTGTCTGGAAGCAGTGGAGATAGGAGAGCAATGGGAGTATGTGTGCTGCCAGAGCAGCAAAGGGTGGCCCTGTCAGCAAATGTCACTGATAGTAATTTGCTTTCTGTGACCTGCTGACATTTGTGCACCAACCTTGTACAGAAGCAGTGTGGTTGGTGTTCCTTGTTGGATTGTGAGCATCAGGGCTGGGAAGAAAAAGGGCTGACCACAGCATGGAGGGAGATATCCATGGGCTCTGTGTATTGCTGGAAATGTAGACTGTCCTCAAGCATTTCTGTTCTT